>CAXIUP010000034.1:0-147500 GCA_964035015.1 Corallium rubrum
GTCCTTTTAAGAAAGGTGATGAAGTTGAAATGCTCGAGGACTTTTATTTAAATACGAACGCAGCTGGAATTTTTTAAAACTTTGACCTTTAATTTTTATTACTGTTTTTTTTATTATTTTAGCACTTGGAACTCCTTTTTAGAGACTTTTTGTAATTAATTTTTAGTACAACCAATTTTTTAATAAAGTTATTATTATTATATTATTATTATTATTGTTATTATTAATATTATTATTATTATTAATATTATTATTATTAATATTATTATTATTATCAATATTATAGTTATTATAATTAATATTATTATAATTATTACTGTTATTATTATTAATATTATTATTATTATTATCATCATTATTATTATTATTATTATTATTATTATCATTATTATTATCATTATTATAATTATATTTATAATTATTATTATTGTTATTATTATCATTAATTATTATCATGATTATTATCATTATTATTAATATTATGATTATTAATATTATGATTATTAATATTATAATTATTTATATTACAATAATAATAATAATAATTATTATTATTATTAATTCTAACCCTACACGTGCTTAAACCAAACCCAAACTAGGATTTGGACCTTATATGAAGTAGTCATGAAAGTGTTGACGTTCAATATATATACACTACAAACTTTCACTGTATAAAGTATAATTGTATTGTATTTATTGACTTATCTACATCTTACTCTTAATTAATCTACATGGTTTTACATGGTATGCGCACTTGTAGTGTAATCTTTTTATTTACATTAAATAAAAACATTAAAAAAACTGAAGCATAGACTAGACTTCAATAAGAGAGCTCCATACTAACAGACAGATACTTTATATGTACATTTTATTTAATTGTCGAGATTTTTTAAAGCTAGGACTTCACTTTAAACGCGAACTTCACTTTAGCACGAAAATATTCCTCGATTATAATTGGCCAAATTCAGTGCAACCTTTTCACTTTTTCCACGTTTGTATACTGTTTTTAACTTGAAGTCGCTAAAGTTTTGTTTGTTTTTGCTGTATAGAAGCTGTCGTAAACTTACAAAAATATTTAACTGAAAATTTAACTGACACAATGTAACTTGTAGTCCAACAAGCACTTGTGGCACACGTACGGTTTCACTCGTTCCCAGGTATAAATTGTGAAGGCCATCATGAAAACTACTGGGAAACCAGTAATGATGTACTTAACCCTCGTTAAATAAAGTATTTCTTCTTCTTCAAATACCGTAAACAATCTCGGTCTGTCATCTGAGTTCTAGTGACTCAGTGGTTAGATCGTCTGGCTAGTATTTGGAAGGTTGTGGGTCCGAGTGTTGTCTGGAGATCAGAGTTTTCTTAGTTTAACAACTTACGACAGCTTGGACAGTAAAAACAACTTCAAGATCAAAACACTATCCTAACGTAGAATAACAAAACTAAGTTAAAGTGAAATGACAACAAAAATCAAAATTTTCAATTTATGACCTTCTCATAATAAACATAATCCTAATAAAAATATTAATGCCTAGCATAAAACACGAAATAAAGTCATTAATATGAATGATATTTATTAAAGAGTAGAACTAAGGTCAATTAAAAAAAAAATTCTGTTTTTCATCGCCGCCCGCCCCCAAAAATTCGTCCGCCCCAATTTTTTTTTTTGATCGTCAGTTATCTGTTAGAAACCAAAAATTTGGCGTTGTAATGCGCCATCGCGCTTTATAACATAGCTTTGATATAGCAACGTTTTTGATTGGCTGTCGTGCGTGCTCCATAACTCGATGGAGCACGGCAAAAAAGCGCGGGAAAAAATTCAAAACAAAACTGAGTTTTAAATTGACTTTTTATGGCCTTTTATATTATCAAAATACCGAGACATTCAATTTTATTGAGTAATAAAGAACGACGACCCAGAATACATAAACTGGGTCTGGGTAACCGAGTTTAAACTGTCCTTTTGGTTGGATTTTAGTGAACAAATTAAGAAATGGCTCATGGTTTAGCGTGCTCCATCGAGTTATGGATGCACACGGGAAATTGGGATAGCACGAAAAAATCGTAAGAGTTGGTCGAGGCGTAGCCGAGACCAACTCTAGATTTTTGAGTGCTCTCCAAATTTCCCAAGTGCATCCATAACTCGATGGAGCACAGTAAACCATGAGCCATTTCTTTTATAACATAGCATTAAATCCTTTCACAAGCCGGCGAATCGTTTTGGTTGTTGTGTTTTTCTACTTTCGTAGCCAAGTCTTTTTTGTTCACTAAAATCCAACCAAAAGGACAGTTTAAACTCGGTTCCCCAGACCCAGTTTATGTCTTCTGGGTCGTTGTTCTTTATTACTCAATAAAATTAAATGACTTGGTATTTTGATAATATAAAGTAAGAAACGTGCGAAGCCTCCACCGATCAGAATTGGGTTTATAAAAAGACCGATATTAATTTACTCGAGTATCTATTAGACGATTCTGATAAATTCTTGTTTACTGATAGCTTTTTAAAGTTTTTACTTTAGCTCAAAACATTTATTCCCACAAATTAAGGGAGCACGGGTGGCGTGTGCTGTTAGGGCGCTGCCTCTCACTAATAGTTAGCCCAGTCGGACGGTTAGTACTTGGATGGGTGACCGTTTGGGAATAACCCCGTACTCCGCTGGTTAAATATTATAAAATTACAGTTTGCTGATAGCCGAGTGCTTTCCACGCTTTTGAAAGTGTTGTATTGCAATGATATGATACCGACTGTAAGGAAATGTAAATATATACGTGAAGTATATTCCCGAATGACCATTACTTATGTAAATAGCTTGTAAATAGAATATATAAGGGTGTGGGAATCTTAAATAGGCGAATAAAATTGTTAGTTTTGTGCCCTCGCTTGTCGTTTTCTTGATCGGGGTTTCTTGGTGCTTGGACGTGGATAAGGAAACATTACATTGATGGCAGCGGTGGGATCCCATTTTTAAACCGTTGGGTACATGGAGACGCGATCTCAAGCAGCGAAGACAAGAGAAGTTAACGACGAAGAACAAAATACGAGCGCGTGGATGATTTATCGCTTCCGAATTTCGGGATGTTATACTCGATGTTGCGACAACAAATGGATTTGCTAAAGGAGCAGACGTTGCTACAGATTGAGCAAGCCACGTACACGAACAAGGTGAATGAAGAATTAGGCAGAGCCCTAGAACAGATCAACAAGAGACAGGACAGCTTAGAAAGTAAACAAAATGCCAGGGAAGCCAATTTGGCTGTCATAAACGAAGACGTGAAAGTGCTTCAGGGCCAGCGTAAGGAACATTTCGAGATTAAAAGAGGCATGGACGCAGTGAGGATACAACTGGAACTTTTCGATGAGCGCCTGAGACATTTGCTCCGGAAAGTGGAAAGTTTTGAAGAGTCAGGGCAACGCTTTGTCAGCGCTCGTGCGAAGCTAATGAAGAATGTCCGTGACGACCTAAAGAAAGATATGCTAAATTATCTGAAAGAAGAGGGACACCTGAAAAGAAATCCCAGATCGCCGTTGTTGGATATTGGCTATGAGGAAAACAGTCGATCGTGCGGGAAGAAATTGGCTACAGGACCAGTCGACACCCGAAGCGATACCAAGATAGAGAATACCCAGAATGGTCGTAGTGTGCCTACGTCATCGAAGAATCCCAAACAAAGTCCTGTACGGGACCATAAGCCAGTACAAAGACCAACGCCGTTCGATGGGTCTGTTTCGTGGGAAGCGTATTATGCACAGTTTGATATAATAGCGCATATTAACGATTGGAATGAACAGCAAAAGGCTGCCTATCTTGCCAGTAGTCTGAATGGCCCGGCATTAACTGTTCTGGGAAATTTGCCGGAACAGAATCGGCAAAATATGGAAGTTTTGGAAGTCGCTTTAGCGAATCGTTTTGGAACGAGCCACCAAACGGAGTTATCGAGGGTTAAGTTCAAGACCAGGGTAAAGCAACGCGACGAATCGCTAGCCGAATTATCTGGTGATATCGAACGGTTGTCCAAGCTTGCCTATCCAGATGCCCCTTCTACATTAAAAGATGTATTGGCCCGCGACCAATTTGCAGGCAGCCTAACAGACGAGGATACCCGCTTAAAACTTAAGCAAGAAAGTCCCAAGACGTTGCAAAAGGCCCTCGAATTGGCAATGGAGTTGGAATCTTTTCAGCTTGCGTCGCGACAGCAGAGATACCGATTTGCCCGTGAAGTAACCTTTCCAGAGCCTAGAAAGAAGCAAGTGGGGGAGGAGGATGGCTGTGACCGAGCAGTTGGTGCGGTATCTGGAGGAAGGGAAGAATTCAACTCCTCGAAAATGTTGCAGATGATAGAGCACCTCGAGAAATCTATGGAGAAGTGTATCGCTGGTGTTGTAGCAGCCGTAACAGAACGACGACGACGTAACAAAGACCGGCGTCGCCCTGATGGTTGTTGGGAGTGCGGAGATCTTGACCACATGAATGAATGAATTTATTAATTGACATTCCCTAAAATGGGCTTTTCAATGACAATTTACATGTTATAAAAAGAGATTATGAATTATCGACTATATTTACAGCAATCTTATCGTTAATGATTAATTAATACAAATTATTACGTAAACTAAAATTATACTTTATATTATGGTTTATAAGTTAACAACAATTAAAAAATTATCGCTTTTCAATAAGAATTGTCTTAAGTTTCGTCTTAAAATTGTTCAAGTCACTGACTGATTTCAGCTCTGTATCTAGACCATTCCATATCTTAGTCCCTATGTATTTAAACGATCTTTGACCGATCGATGTCCTAAATTTTGGAATATCCAGGTCTCCATTTCTTCTAGTATCTCGGTTATGAATTCTGTTACGTTGTTCAAAATTATCACATAAGAAAAGATTGCCCGAAACGGTCCGATGTCCCGGCTGCAGGAACACCTAAGAAGAATGAAGAACCTCACTCGGGAAACGGGAGGTAGCTGGGCCCATGGGGCAGGGTCCAGCTATAAGGATGGAATCAAGTGTCCCTGGAGTGATTTTTAAGACAGGGAGCATTGGGGGGTTGGTGGATAGTCTTGTGGTACTTGGGTCTATTGAGAACTCTTCGTGTGAGATGGTAATCGATACTGGATCAAATATCACCCTGGTTCGACCGGATGTTCTGCGACGCCTTTCCAGTAAAGTGGACGCGGTGAAATTGGAACACGTGGAATGTTTCTTGAAGACGGCGACTGGAGAAACCGCGCCCGTAAGAAGTCGAGGAAAACTTCGCATAAAGATGTGAACCTTTGAGACGTGCCATGACGTGTAGATTGCGGATATTGAAAACGAATGTATAATTGGACTTGATTTTCTAATTCCAAACGGATGCTCGGTGGACGTAGCTGGAGCGTATCTTAGAGTTGGAAGCGAGGAGATTCCGTTACACCGAATGGGTGCGCGAGGGAATCCATGTTGCCGTAGGGTCTTGCTCGCAGAAACATGCTCGATACCACCACGAAGTGAAGCGATAATTCTCGGGGAATTATGTGGAGATCACAGCTCGAGTGATCTGTGGGGGTGCCTTGGTCCAACAAAGAAAGGAAGATTACCAAACGAAGTTTTAGTTGCCCGAACCGTCGTGGACTTGCGTTACCCAAACTTGGCCGTTCGTGTTATGAATTTGTCGGACAGTGCGAAAACCATAGTGAAAGGAACAGAAGTGGCTACTTGCGAGACTGTCGAAAGCGTTATGAGGCTGGTGGAGCCGGGTGACTTTGGGAAAAGCAGTGGTGGTAATGAGTTACTGCAGCAAGTTAAAGATCTTTATGAACAAAGTTCCGAAGGGTTAAGTGCGGCCCAGAAAGAAGAGCTGTATTCCCTGCTGGTAGAGTTTCAGGATGTCTTTTCGAAAGGACCACATGACTTGGGACGAACTTCGCTGACTAAACATAAGATCAACACAGGCGACGCTGATGCCGTGAGACAACAACCAAGAAGGTTGCCGCTGAGCAAGAAAGACGAAGCTTTTAGGTCAGTTAAGGAGATGCACGAGCCGGGTATCAATGAGCCATCTTCGAGTCCTTGGGCTGCTCCAACAGTATTGGCGAGGGGAAAAAATGGGACATCTCGATTCTGTGTGGACTATAGAAGACTCAACGAAGTAACGAATAAGGATTTCTATCCACTTCCCCGAATCGACACGATGCTAGATGCATTTTCTGATTCCACGTGGTTTTCAACGCTCGATCTAAAAAATGGGTACTGGCAAGTGGAAATGGATGGCGATGACAAGGAGAAAACAGCATTTACTGCAGGAAATGGCCTCTGGCAGTTCACCGTTATGCCATTTGGGCTTTGCAACGTACCGGCTACCTTCGAGCGACTTATGGAGTTGGTGACGGCTGGATTACCGTGGAATGTCTGTCTGGTGTACCTGGATTATGACATTATTGTGCAGGCAAAAACGTTCGAACTGGAGATTTGTTACCTCCGAGATGTTTTTGGTCGACTTAGAGGCGCTTATTTGAAGTTAAACGCAAAGAAGTGCGAGCTTTTAAAGAAGCAGGTATCGTACTTGGGACACATTGTCAGTGCTAATGGAATTTCGACGGATCCAGTCAAAATCGAAGCAGTTAAGTCGTGGCCCGTTCCTAAGAATAAGAAGGAGCTTGAACGTTTTTTAGGACTTTCTACATATTACTGGAGATTTGGCATTTGAACGACTAAAGGGGAATTTGGTTTCTTCGCCAGTACTGAGTTATCCTCTGACGGAGGGAAGTTTTACCGTAGACACAGATGGCAGCGAAAATGGAATTGGAGCAGTGCTTTCCCAAACACAGAACGATACCGAAAGGGTGATAGCCTATTACAGCAGAACATTAAGTCGGGCTGAACGAAATTATTGCGTGACACGCAAAGAACTGTTGGCGGTGGTTAAAGCAATAGAACATTTCCATTACTACGTCTATGGTCGGTCGTTTACTGTGAGAACAGACCACGCCTCGTTGAGGTGGTTACTGAACTTCCGCTGTCCTGAAGGCCAAATTGCACGCTGGTTGTATAAACTGCAAGAATATGATTTTAGCGTGGTTCATAGACAAGGAAAGCGCCACAATAACGCGGACGCACTGTCCCGTCGACCTTGCCTGGAGTACGATTGTAAATACTTTCTTCGAATGGAAGAGAAAGATCTTACAGACTCCGCAGCTGGTGAGACAAACCACTTGAATGCTACAGTCGGACTAGTACCAAACAGGACGGTGAGTCTTTCCAGGGCTGGAACAAGGAGGAATTAGGCAGGAAACAAACTAATGATCCTGATATCGCTCCAATAATGCGATGGAAAACAAGTGCTCGTGACAAGCCATCTTGGGACCAGGTTTCTGCAGACAGTTCCACAACAAAGGCATATTGGGCTCAATGGGACTCTCTCAACCTTATTGACGGGGTACTAAATCGCCGCTGGGAAGACGCAGATGGTTCGAAAGTCAGCTATCTATTGCTAGCTCCAAAGTCTATCGATTGTGAAGTGTTAACTCAGCTGCATAACTTTCCCACTGCAGGACATCTTGAAGTAAAGAGAACACTCGCTCGAGTAAAACAACGGTTTTACTGGCTAAAATGCAGAAAATTCGTGGAAGAATGGTGTCGAAGTTGTAGCAACTGTGGCTCACGCAAGGGGCGCATCCCGAAAGCTAAAGCGCCGATGAGATTGTACAATGTTGGTGCCCCGATGGAGCGAATTGCAGTTGATGTCTTGGGACTTTTGCCATAAACTGGATCCGGAAATGAATACATCTTAATTGCACAGGACTATATCACTAAATGGCCTGAGGCGTTCGCATTGCCCAATCAACAGGCAACGACAGTTGCAGATGTTCTAGTAAGAGTTTTTCAGTCGTTTTGGTGTTCCCACTCGGACCAAGGACGGAATTTCGAGTCCAATGTTTTCAAAGAAGTGTGTTCTATCTTAGGAATCCGCAAACCAAGAACCGCCGCTTACCACCCGCAATCAGATGGGATGGTGGAACGATTTAACCGTACAATTGAAAGTGGACTAGCTATGTTCGTTAACTCCCACCATACAGATTGGGACGAACACATTCCTCTGTTGATAATCGCCTACAGAACGTCTGCTCATGAGACGACGAAAGTTTCTCCATCCAGAATGATGCTAGGTCGAGAAATGAAGATGCCAATAGACCTTAAAGACTGCGAATACGTTCGAAAGCTTGAAGAAAAAATCGATGAGGTACACCGATTTGGACGTGAGAACATACGGAAATGCACTGACGTAATAAAACGTTACTACGACATGGTTCTTCCCAGCAGAATTATCAAACTGGAACTAGTGTGTGGCTGTACACTCCAACTAAGAAGAAAGGACAATCTGCGCCGTGCTTGAACATCTGAACAATGTGACTGTTCGTATTCAAAAATGTCAACGTGCCAAGCCAAAGGTTGTGCATGTCAACCGCTTGAAACCTTACCATGTTTTTGAAATTCCAGTAGTAACAGTCCACCTGAGAGAAATGAGGTATCCAACAACCCTCAACGGCCACCAACCGTCCAGAAAAATCCGGTGGAGAAGGATCAGGAGCTACGCCGTAGTACCAGACCACGAAGACCGCCAAACAGACTCGATGTTTAACAGGGACTGATAAACTGGGGGGTGGGGGGGGGGGGGGGGGGGGAGTGATGTAAGGAAATGTAAATATATACGTGAAATATATTCCCAAATGACCATTACTTATGTAAATAGCTTGTAAATAGAATATATAAGAGTGTGGGAATCTTAAATAGGCGAATAAAATTGTTAGTTGTGTGCTCTCGCTTGTCGTTTTCTTGATCGGGTTTTCTTGGTGCTTGGACAAGATAAGGAAACATTACACGACATTCAGTAAAGACGAACTTCAGACATGGATATACGTATTGGTATAACTAAGTAAAGATTTTGCTTTACCCAGCTTGTGACGTCAGATGCATATCAGAAAATTGTCCAACATAGTGGATGATAATATTGCTTTTTTTGGTCGAAATTAGCGATGTTAATAATAATAACATGTAATAATAACATGTATTTATACCGCGCAAATTCAACTTTAAGGTTTTCAAATGCGCCTTACAATAATTTTTGACATGGCCGAGTCGAAGGCATATTAAAGGCGCTCAGGCAGCCGCCATACGACACATATCGGCCAACGAATTACAGCTAAGACCTACAATCATAGAATAATTAATTGGGATATTTTCCGCGCGAGCGCGATTTCTGACGGCATCGTAGACTCTTTGAGAAAAAAAATCTGTCGCCTGCTCCAAACCACCATCACAGGTCTTCCTCTACCCTCACAAGTCTACCCTCCCCCCTTCCCAATGTTGGTCCCTTGGGGTAGGCCTTACCCGCACCTCATACCATGTTTCTAAACCAACATTGTATGGTGGGGGAGGGCGGGGGGGAGGAGGAGGATAACTTAACTGTGCAAAATGCATCTTTGCTTAGAAGTGACACTGTTGCAAGTTGTCCCAATGTAATTATTCCATGATTGTAGGTGTTGGTTTTGCGGAGGGAGGAAAACCGGAGAACCCAGTGAAAAACCCTCGAAGCACAGGAGAGACCAACTAAACTCTACTCACATGAGTCTCAAGCTCGAGAACAGGGTTATTCCCAGACGGTCACCCATCCAAGTACTAACCCCGTCCAATCGGACTTAATTATTGGTGAGAGGCAGCGCCCTAACAACACACGCCAATATTATTGTTGATAAGAATCGTTTATGAATTTACTTGGATTAATATTACCAAGTATGTTTATTAATCAGAACATCATAAATTGAAAATTTTGAATCTTGTTGCCATTACCTTAATGAATAGTTGGCAAGTGAGTTTGCCGTCATATTCGACAGATGTTCCAAAAGCGTTCCTGAGACGACATTAAAACAGAAAACCGCTAGTCACAAAGCTAATCAACACATTTGCACGCAATCCTCTGGGATATTCCAACGATGTCTGGTGACTGCGGATTATCTATCAAAATTGAATGCAAAACATTAGCAAGTCCTTATTACACGCAGATTTTTCTTGTGGAATTTGCGACTCAGACAAAAAAACAAACTTCAAATTGCTCGGCAATTTTTAGCGTGTGACATCCCTTCGCCCAACTGATTTTTCAGATTTGCAAGTTGCACGAAAAGTTGGTTTGGTATCGACTTTGGCAATAAATTTCTACAAGTTGCTCCAGCAAAATTACGTATAACATGGGTCGTGACTGTAACTCGTGTTTACAAGGCGAGTTTAAAAGATGGCAGACGCTTGTAAGTTAATCCGAGATGAAGCTGGAAATATTAAATCAAATTACGAAAGCTTTCTTCGACTTTTCTCGTTTTGATTGTAGTTTATCTTCCAATTCCATTGTTAAGAAGAGAATTACGAACTCTTTTCTGTTGTTCGCCATGTTGGATTATCATTTGCAAGTCGCAATATCTTTAATTTGTGCCACGCAAGTTGCGAGAAAAAAATTGACGCGTGGCATGGTCGAGCACAACACGTAACAGAGCGGCTCGAAAATACCCTCAAAATGCGGGAAATGCTGTATCAGAGACCCCAAATACCCATTGGAAATGTGTCGTCACAGTAGCAGGCACTCTATATCTGCGATACCTATAGTAGCCTACCTAGACGCACAAATTTTCAGAACAATGGGTTGGCAAATTTACTGGTAGCCTCCTCTAATGAACGAAAACCAGCATGCCACTGATAACGGCCCAGGATAATTCACGCAATCCTCGCTTGATGTTATCCTAACCAATATCTACGAGCCTCGATTTCAAAGAATTCAAAACAGTCGAACGCAGTACCCCAGCTGGGTATTGCATATGGTGTATGAGATTGTTCACTTTGATAATTAATATTTATTTGGATATTAAGCAAGATTGACTTTTCTCTGTGGTCGAGTTACACTTTTGATCACCATTGTCAAAAATAAACACTGCACCCAACGCCATTTTATACATAAATGCAAAAGCAAAAAATTCTACAGTATATGCAATTACGTCTTCTTAGCTAAAAAGAAAAGTGTCTCGAAGTTACTTAAAACAGATGTACCTGGAACAATTTCTGAGCCAGATTCCACCACCTTGCTGCTAGTATTTGGCTCACTTCCTTCCTCAGCTGTTTCGTTTCAGCGTACTTTCTCTAAAATTAAGGGAAGGCAACATGGGTCAATGAAGTGCATGTGTACATTCACTAATTCTTAAGCTCTATCTTTTCAATCGCCAACACTATCCTCATCATCTAACCACACCTGTTAACCAGTAGTTAGAGATTAGTATAAAAGTATATACCCATATAAGACAGTTCTCTGTTATTAAGATGTATCTTATCTAAATATAAAGCAATAATCAGATGTGTTCATGGACATGAAACTCAACAACTCGTGCCTGCAAATTAACAAAACGAGGAGATGTGAGGTCTAAACTAGCAGTGCAATTAGAACGTTATTTCAACAAGATTTGATCAATCTGTCCGTTTTCTTATCAATTTTCTCGATCTTCTGACTCTCGATTGAGGAATATTTACTCCATTTGGGTCTGTGTTTGATGATGTAATTGAGTAATGATTTATTTAACGTCCTTAAACACAGGATGTGGTTGCCCAATCATCCTAGCCAGAGGCTCATGTTAAAAGTGCACGACACAAGCTAAGACCTAAGTGTTGATTTTACGGAGGGAGGAAAACCGCAGGACCCTGCGAAAAACCCTCGAAGCACAGGAGAGCCCAACTAAACTCTACTCACGTGAAATTCAAGTTCGAGAACGGGATTATTCCCAGACGGTCACCCATCCAACTACTAACCCCGTCTAACTGAGCTTAACTACAGCGGTGAGAGGCAGCGCCCTAACAGCACATACCACCCGTAACACACTTCCTCTAGAGAAGAGACCAGGCACACTTCCTCTAGAGAAGAGACCAGGCACACTTCCTCTAGAGAAGAGACTAGGCACACTTCCTCTAGAGAAGAGACCAGGCACACTTCCTCTAGAGAAGAGACCAGGCACACTTCCTCTAGAGAAGAGACCAGGCACACTTCCTCTAGAGAAGAGACCAGCACACACTTCCTCTAGAGAAGAGACCAGGCACACTTCCTCTAGAGAAGAGACCAGCACACACTTCCTCTAGAGAAGAGACCAGGCACACTTCCTCTAGAGAAGAGACCAGGCACACTTCCTCTAGAGAAGAGACCAGGCACACTTCCTCTAGAGAAGAGACCAGGCGCACTTCCTCTAGAGAAGAGACTAGGCACACTTCCTCTAGAGAAGAGACCAGCACACTTCCTCTAGAGAAGAGACCAGCACACTTCCTCTAGAGAAGAGACCAGGCACACTTCCTCTAGAGAAGAGACCAGCACACTTCCTCTAGAGAAGAGACCAGGCACACTTCCTCTAGAGAAGAGACTAGGCACACTTCCTCTAGAGAAGAGACCAGCACACTTCCTCTAGAGAAGAGACCAGGCACACTTCCTCTAGAGAAGAGACCAGCACACTTCCTCTAGAGAAGAGACCAGCACACTTCCTCTAGAGAAGAGACTAGGCACACTTCCTCTAGAGTAGAGACCAGCACACACTTCCTCTAGAGAAGAGACCAGCACACACTTCCTCTAGAGAAGAGACCAGCACACACTTCCTCTAGAGAAGAGACCAGCACACACTTCCTCTAGAGAAGAGACCAGCACACACTTCCTCTAGAGAAGAGACCAGCACACACTTCCTCTAGAGAAGAGACCAGCACACACGTCCTCTAGAGAAGAGACTAGGCACACTTCCTCTAGAGTAGAGACCAGGTCGCTCGTTGAAATTGGGAAAGGTATCAAGAGACCTGTCATCAAGCTGTGTCCTTTAGAGAAGCAATGAATCGTGAGCCTTGTTAAAAACAAAAACTTGTATTTATTGTTGACATATTTGACATTATTGTGTCACGAAGGGGAGAATACACCCACAAAAGAACTGCTGCAACTTGCGTGTTCAAGAGATTAATATACCTCCGGAACCCACTCAGTATGGAGAGACTGGAACCAAACTTGCGCATGCTCAGTAAGTTGGTCTCCGAGGGATCTTTTATATCTTTCTAATTTTCGTTTCTGAATTGTAATAAAGTCATAAATTGTTCATATACTGACAAAGATTAAGATCACGTAAAAATAATTTAGCGATGTGCAGAATTCCAAAAAATAAAATTTACAATTTTTTTTTGGAACGAGGAGTAAAATTTTGGAATTGACTTCCGATATTGAGGTTAAGATCTCTCAAACTATAGGTCATTCTATAAGAAAGTTACAATTCTGTAAATTTTGTAGTGAACTGATTTCCAGGTTGCAACTTTTAATTCAGATTATGCATTCTCATAATGCATTGCATCTCTTTTTTATACATATATATTCAATATTGTTTAAGATTATTATTATAACTAAATATACGTGTTGAACTTTTGTACGGGCTCATCGTAAATGGCCCCTGGGAATTATTTTCCTCTGGAACTGTGATGATTTTCCAGCCATGTCTTCCATTGTATGTATTTGTTTATGGCGAAGTTTTATAAATAAAAAACCCCAAAAACAACCCCCCCCCCCCCCCCCCATCCACGTCAACAGTAAAACCAATTGTTGAAAGTACCTCAAGATATTTATTAGTGGACGTTCTACGTACCCAGGTTCTTTTGCAAGTAATGTGATGCATTTTGGGTCCACGTGATTGCGGTTTTGACGCTAAATATACGCCGTGCACGTTTTCCACTCATATTCCATACTTTTCAACTACGATTTACCAGTCGTCAAATCTGGAGTCAGAACATTCGATCATTCCCATAATGCACTGCCAGAATTTACAAACATCAAATCTCGTTGTGCCTGCATCCCCCTATTAATTTAAAACGTGCAAGATCTTAGGCAATACAAAGACAACTGGATACGAGTCAGGACTATATACGTGCAAGTCAGGTTATCGGAATGGCTTACCTCCTCATGAATACTCCTTAAGGATATCTTCATCAATAATTCTAACACAATTAAAGCGTCCCATGTTCAACAATATTGCTCGAAGGTTTTTAATGGTGTTAGCAGGATTTCGTGCAGCCCATCTCAATATTTTATGCGTTGGATTTGGCTCCTGATCTATGAGATCTAAGTCGTCAGAAGACATTCCTAAATGAGCAGCAAGCTCTCGAAAATCTCCACCAATTTCATCTCTTATGTCCATTTTCTTGCAAATATTTTGCCTCGTCAGCAAATGGAGCTGGTTGATAGACTGCTCCAAAACAGGAATTTTCGTTTGCTGATCAGCTTTGCAAACAACAATAAAGAAACAATAAGGAAAATAAACAATAACGCAACAATAATGCAATAAACAAAACCGTTTTATAAATAAACGCAACAATAATGCAATAAAAAACAAAATAGACAACAATAAAGAAACAAATAAAATATCCTTTACACCCTCTTCCTCGGTTTTCGGGGACATTTAATCAATAATATCCCTCGTGTCATGGTATACTTAAAATTCCGGCCAATATTGATGAAGTTAGAGCTATTTCATGTAGTTTTGATGTCTTCTGACGACGACATCAGTCAAATGTGAATCAAAGTAATTTACAAATTTAAAGTAGTGTAAGAGCTCAAATTATAAACATTCAGTTGTCTTTCAGCAGCGTTTATATGTGAAGAAGAAGAATTTCAAATGAAGTCGAATCACTGCTGTAGAGACAAGTGTTCTGACTGCCCAACCGGGAATCGAACCCAAGGTCTCTGGTTTAACGTACCAGCGCATACCTAACTCTTCGTTTAGGTGGATTAGATATCCCTCGATGAGCTACGGTAATGTGTGCGATATTTAATATATGGATATTTCTGACTGCCTCAGCCGGGGGTCCCAATAGCTCAGTGGTAAAGCGCTGGTACGTTAAACCAGAGACCTTGGGTTCGATTCCCGGCCAGTTGAGGTGGTCAGAAAAGTTTTCTCTACACGGCAGTGATTCGACTTCATTCGAAATTATTCTTCTTCACAGAGCTCAAATTGTTTGTTGAAATCTACACTTTGATAATCAGATGAGAAAACAAGGGTTAGGTAATGCGGTCAATATTTGAGAAAAATTCCCTGCTTAATATACCTTGAACTGATGCTCTGCTAGTGCTTGGCTCACTTGCTTCCTCAGCTATTTCGTTTAAGCGTACTTTCTCTAAAATTAAGGAAAGACAACATAGGTCAGAAAAGTGCATGTGCAAATTTACTAACTTTTTCAGTCACCAACACTATCCTCACCATCTAACCACACCTGTTAACCAGTAGTTAGAGATTAGTATAAAAACATATACCTATATAAAACAATTGTCTGTTATAAGATGGGTTTTATCTAAATATCAAGCAATAATCAGATGTGTTCATGGACATAAAACTCAACCATAAACTCTTGCCTGTCAATCAACAACACCAGGAGGAGGGTGGTCGAAACTAGCAGGGTTTATATAATTTCAAGGTCTTCCTCTTAACAAGTTTTGATCGCTCTTTTATCAATTTTCTCTATCTTTTGACTCTCGGTTGAGGAATATTTACTCCATCTTGGTCTGCGTTCGAAGATGTAGCTGGCACTGTTTTTCTAGAGAACAGAGAAGGTTCTCACGTCTCCACTGGTGTTCCACTTGATTTGCCATTGGATTCTACAGCACTGTCGTGTACAACTGATATCTTCTGCTCCTTCAGTACATTCCTTCACTTTGATCTTAAACTAAATACGATCTTGGCAGAATTTCTGTTTGACGCCTGAATGGTAATCATTGTTTGAGCATATCCTCACTTTCTCCATTGCTTTCCAAAGAAGCATATCTCGGTTGTTCTTGGCAAAGTATATATCTTTACAACTTTCCAGCGATGTTAAAGAGCTTCACAACTCTGCTTGATTCCACAATCTGAGGATGCAGCCGCCGTCGCAGAACCTTTTTTAAAGAGGAGATTTCACTAAAAGAGACTCTTCTAGGATATCCTGGGGCGCCCCCCTTCCCAAAACCTACATTTGTGCTAAGAATTTGTTTTCTGTTTTTTGTTTATAACAAATAACTATGGAAAGAAATTAAAAACCACGTTGCAAAAGCAAATAAAGAAACTCTTATATCTCATTCATATAAAAAGATTCGGTAAAATTGCTTCTGTATTACTATTGAACTAAATTGAATATAAATACCAGCTGTTGCTACGGTACCAAAACATAATTGATTTCACACTATTTAAACATTACAAAACACACGAGAAACGCATGGCGTTCGTAAATAAGCACAACGCATATACAAACATTTAGAAACAAAAACCAACGCTATAATTAGAAGGTTTCAAGGTTTTTCCCAAATTCTTTCATTTCTCTAAGAAACGTAAAAGTAACCTTTCAACTTAAGGTTGCCATGATAACACAGCATCAAAATATCGTCCATACAATTTGACGACAAGTCACCAAATTTGCCGTTATTCTCTTCAAACCAAAATGAAGATATTTCAAATCCGGCCTGGATAGGGTAAAACTTGATTTCCACTATAGGCGCAAAATGTCGCGTGCTTGACTTTTCTATTGAACAAATTTGATAGTTTTCTACTTCACTTCAGGTGTAAACTCATAAGAGAAAAAAGGAGTCGAGGCCGCGAAATTTTGCGTAGAATTCGAAATTTAGAATGAAGTTGCTTTCTGAAGTATTCATCCACATAAAATTTTAAATTAATATAAAGAGATATTGAACTTTTAATCTAGTGATCAGTTTAGGTGTTCTGTTCTGAATACACTACATTCTCATTCATGTCCGAGGGCTTTCCCAGAGGTAAATAACATGTCTGGCGTGAGCCAGAATAAAATACTAAACACCATCTTCATACGTCGAACGTTTCATGTGTAGAATCTGATGAAAATTACTAGATTTTTTCAAGCTTATTTCCTTTGGATTATACATCAATATACAAATAAATAATTACAACAAATATGTAAAAGTCCAATTTAACTAAATAAAAATGCTTACTTCTCTCTTCGTCGCGAGGTTTGTCATCAGGATTCAATCTCTTTCTGGAGATACTCTCTGCTAAATAAAGAAAAGACAAAACAACAATAAACCTTTGTAGCTTGCATGATTCAACGAGGGACAACAGGCCTGGTTTATTGTGAAGGAGTGTCGCCAGGAATTCTCCGACACAGGGGCTAAAATAGTGGGTCTGGAGGAGTGTTCCCTCAAGAAAATTTTGCAATTTAAAGGTCAGAAATAATATTTTCATCGCTATCAGTGAAAAATAATAGCAGCAACTTACAAACCAAAGCAAATAATCTAAAGTCAAAATAATAAAAAAAAGTCATTCCTTAGGATATCAAAATTGCGGCTAATGATATGCCTAACTTTGCATTAAAATGGATGAAAAGTAAGAACTAATACATTCCAGCAGTTCCAGTCAATTCATTTTCACTATGGACGATAAGACTATCTACACCAAGGCGTTTATATAGGGGGCGGTGAAACGGCAATGGGCGCGCTGATCGATGTGTGATGCAGAGGAATGGTAACAAGCCCCCTGTCACCATAGCGACGAACGCTAAGCCAGGGAAAGTCCAAAATATGGCGGGTAAAATACGCTTGATGTGGAAGTCTCTGAGTTGAGTTTAGAAGAGGACGTGATGAAATTGCCGAGCCATACGATATATCAGTGGATTCAGCTAATATATTCTCTGGTGTTACTCCCAAAAATTCGGAGTCGTTGCTGAAACATGAACAAATATGTTGCTGAAAAATATGAACCGTACCGTTGCTTTCGCAAGAAGTCTTTGGAAATCTTTGTTTGTGCACGTTATCATTCGGCCATGTTCGATAGAAGACAACATCTTGCATTGAATTTTAGCTGGTAGGTCATCTTTCCAATTGAATATCAAGAAATAATCAACTCCAATTTGCATTTTCTCAATGAAACCTAACAAGAAGTCATCTTGGCTATCTGATGACAAAATTACAAGGTGTGGACGACAGTTTATCACATAATGCGCTCGGCATGCGTCCCAGCAAGTCGTATTTTAACAAATTGATCGGAGAGTAAAATTTGTTTACAGCTTACAGTTATTCTAATCTAATGCTTCAAAAACCCGATAAAGTTATTGATATAATTACTAAGAATCGTAACATGGCAAAACTATAAGTTTTGTTTATTTCTCTTGCAGCAATTGAGGAACTAAACAGGCAAGAGTTAAACCATAAAAATACCTAACATCCGAACGCTATATCTCCAAATAATCAACTCCGATTTTTATGAAAACTTTAAGATATAACCACACTATTATAATCTTCAACATACCTGAATTCCTAGGCGTGGACGACCTGTTAACATGCCCAAATCTTGTAATGAAATTTTCCCTCAATAGAAGTCATCAAAAAATCGAGTCATTATCCATAATAACTCCTTTATAGTACAACTTTTTACGCCAAACAAATATTCATACATTAAACGAATAAGTACTTCGTCGGTACATTGCAAAAGGTTCCTCCGAAATTACATAGTTAAAGAAAAAACAGCGAGAATATCACAGTGCCCAAAAATCCATTTTTGATCAACTTTTGCTCAGAAGCACGCTCGTGCCAGTCCTTTTGTGCATCACACATCGATCAGCGCGATATGAGCGCGTTGCACCACCCCGTGTATAAGCGCCCTGATCTACACCGTCATTCCTCAGCGCGATGGTCTCAAAGCTTTGAAGTTTTTCTTTAATCAACGCACCGTTTTGGAATTATCCATGCACATTCGCTTGGCAGAACTTGTACACAAACTCAAATATTCATTTGAGGGTATAAACATTAGCAACAAATCAGTGCATGGGGTAGCTATGGGTGCTAAAATGGGCAATAGTTACCCAAACTTATTTGTTGGTTATGTTGGAAGACAAATCTTTCAACGATACATTGCGTGATTGTTTAAATACAGCATCGTGCTCGCATGTCAATTTAGAAAGGTTTATTAATTACGGTAACAATTTCCATGGAACGCTCAAATTCACATGAGTAATAAGTGAAACCTGTGTGTCGTTCCTCGGTATTTTGGTATCCATCAAAGGTAATGCGCTCACGACTTCTGTCGCTTATAAGCCGACCGATTCGCATAGTTGCCTTTTACTTTCATCCTCTCATCGCAAGCACTCTAAACAATCCATTCCATACTCTCAATTTCTGCGACTTCGCCAGCCAATGTAGCAATAACAAAAAATTGCGAGATCAAATCTTTGGAAATGAGACCATTTTTTGTCCAGCGTGGCTATCCTACCCATCTGTTAGACACCGCTATTCACGAACTTTCTAGTATTCCTCGACAAGGCAATTTAAAACTACCTTTGCAATGGAAAGAGCTTTTTTTATAAAACACCATTACTTCTTACATTTCATTCCCTCAACTACAAAGTTAAGGATTTCCTTAGCCAAAATTTTCATATCCTAAAGAATGACCCCGAAACGTCAGCTATTTTCACCGATAACCCATCGATCTCTTTGCGATGTAATAAAAACATTCAAGATGGTTTAGTGCGTAGAACCCTTATAAAAAATCTACTGGCACCAGCGGGAATATTTTCTTGCTCTCGTAGCCGTTGTTACACGTGTTTTTAATGACCCCGAAACGTCAGCTGTTTTCACTGATAACCCGTTGATCTCTTTGCGATGTAATAAAAACATTCAAGATGGTTTAGTGCGTAGTACCCTTATAAAAAATCTACTGGCACCAGCGGGAATATTTTCTCGCTCTCGTAGCCGTTGTTACACGTGTTTTTAACTCCGCTTTAGCTCCGTGTATTTCTTGCAATAAATGTTGCATGCTTCACATCGGTGAAACTGCTAGACGTTTATCTGACAGATTTGCTTAACATCTTCGTTCCGTGAAGAACAATGATGTTGACAGACCTTCCGCCTGACATTTTAACCATAGTATTTCGGACATGAAAATTTATTTACTCGACTTTCATTGTATTGAAATAAATTTATAGCTAAAATACAATGAGGCAAGTTTATAACACGCTCAAGGCCCCACTAGATAAACTGCCGAAAATAATAATTTAAAATACATCTACATGCATAGGTATAATTTGTTTGGCATTTGGTTAAAAACATCTATGAACAGATGATTTGATAGGCTGTGAGACATGTTTGTGACATTTTGAGCAAATTGATTTCCAAGTATAAACATTCTCTACATCAAAGTAAGTAATAAAGGTCTGAACACGATAAAAATGTTAAATGAAGAAGAAAGTCTAATCGAAGAAGGTAGCGAGTTCCAAAGATTTACGATTCTGTTGAAGCAACTGTTTTTAAAATTTAAGGTTCTGGTTAAACGAGGGACAGGCTGATAGAGGTTCGAGTAATTGCTGAATTGGTACTGATGTATAGTCTGATATAGGTAAATCGTAATAGCCCTGAAGTAGCTTTGCCATTGTACAGAGATCCTTCAGTTCATGCCAGTAGTTAACGGGTAGGAGTTGCAAAGTAGTAATGAGTAATGAGTAATGAGTAATGATTTATTTAACGTCGTTAAACACAGGATGTGGTTGCCCAATCATCCGAGCCAGAGGCTCATGATTAAAGTGCACGACATAAGCTAAGACCTAAGTGTTGATTTTACGTCCTGTCCTTGTAGTTAGATTCATAGTCATTTAAAATATATTTTGATGCTCTACGTTGATTTTCTCAATAGACTTCATGTCCTTGTGAAGGTAGGGTGACCAAATTTCACTTGCATAGCCAAGGTGAGAGCGTACCAGAGAAAGATATAGAGAACGTTTAGATGGTACATCCAAAGATTTTTCACTTACTCTCTTGATCAAGCTCAACATTTTGCTTGCCTTCCCTGTCGCGGTTTGTACATGGTCTCCCCACTGGAGTTCTTTGTTGAAAATAACGCCCAGGTCTTTGTGCCATCTCATCCATTTCTGGTGGTAATTACAGCCGCAAAAGACAAAAAAGCGTCTCATTTTCAAAATTGGAACCATTCATCCTCACGGACTCAACGAACGTTTTTTTTTGTTTTTTTGACACTTCTGAAGCCAGTGTTTTTGTCTAGCATGGGCGGACATAAACATTGTTTTCATTTTTTATCCATTTTTTAACTCCCGCTCATTATCATTTTACACCCGCTCCTTGTTTTGTTAATAGACGGTAAAAACAGCAAGTGTCTTTCGCATCTCCTTATTGATTTGTTATTGTTTTCATCTGATTGGCAATTTTCTCGCATCTCATTATTGATTTATTGTTATTTTCATCTAATTGGCTAATTCTTTGTCACATCACTTTTCTGATATATGTTCGCTCGAAATGTTGAACTCATACGTTCCATGTTTTGGCAGTATATCCAACCATACTGTATTTCGATTTGTGTTTCTTGGCTTGCAAAGACGTCATATCAGCACAAATAACGCTAAACATGCATTATTTATCATTCTAACATGAATTAAAAAAGCAATAACTTCACTCCTACCAAAGTGCAAGAAACGATATATTTGCTGTGTGCAAAGGAGTGTGGTTAAATGTAAAAGTTGCTATGCTTTTCTGTACAGTCAATTAAAACGTCGGCAGTTCAGCAGCAGCAGTTCTGTACTTTTATATTACTGAACGACTTACTTAGGAAAACTAGCAAAAAAACCGCAACATATACGGAGAAACCAAACTGTGCTAGAAAAAATCAGTCCCAGTAAACATGGTGGTCAATTTACCTGTTGATTCCTTTGCAACACTGTCGTCGTCGACAACTGAACTGCAAACAAAAACAAACCAATTAATACTTTAAAATTTTGTCAAAGTTCACAAAGCTTTTTTACTGTAAATAATTTTATGAAGGTACTTCAATATGAATGTGTGTCAAGTTGCGTTGGCTTGTGCTGTGCTGTGCTGTCCGGTGTGTTGCGTTGGCTTGGCTTGTGCTGTACGGTGTGTTGCGTTGGGTTGGGTTGGATTGGGTTGGGTTGGCTTGTGCTGTCCGGTGTGGTGTGGTGTGTTGCGCTGCGCTGGCTTCTGCTGTAATGTCCAGTGTGGTGTGGTGTGGTGTGGTGTGGTGTGGTGTGTTGTGGTGTGTTGTGTTGGCTTGTGCTGTGCTGTCCGGTGTGGTGTGGTGTGTTGCATTGGCTTGTGCTGTGCTGTCCAGTGTGTTGCGTTGCGTTGGTTTGTGCTGCGCTGTCCGGTGTGGTGTTGTGTGTTGTGTTACGTTGGATTGTGCCGCGCTATACTGCCCGGTGTAGTGTGGTGCGTTGGAATGTGCTGTGCTGTGCTGTACTGTCTGGTGCGGTGTGGTGCGTTGGCTTGTGTGTTGTGTTGTGTTGTGTTGTGTTGTGTTGTGTTGTGTTGTGTTGTGTTGTGTTGTGTTGTGTTGTGCTGTACTGTCCAGTGTAGTGTGGTACGTTGTGTTGTGTTGTGTTGTGTTGTGTTGTGTTGTGTTGTGTTGTGTTGTGTTGTGTTGTGTTGTGTTGTGTTGTGCTGTGCGCCGCGTTGGGCTGGGGTGGGGTGGGGTGGGGTGGGGTGGGGTGGGGTGGGGTGGGGTGGAGTAGGGGTGTTGTGTTGTGTTGTGTTGTGTTGTGTTGTGTTGTGTTGTGTTGTGCTGTACTGTCCGGTGTAATGTGGTGCGTTGGCTTGTGTTGTGTTGTGTTGTGTTGTGTTGTGTTGTGTTGTGTTGTGTTGTGTTGTGTTGTGTTGTGTTGTGTTGTGTTGTGTTGTGTTGTGCTGTACTGTTCGGTGTGGTGTGGTGTGGTGTGGTGCGTTGGCTTGTGTTGTGTTGTGTTGTGTTGTGTTGTGTTGTGTTGCGTTGCGTTGCGCTGCGTTGCGTTGCGTTGCGTTGCGTTGCGTTGCGTTGCGTTGCGTTGCGTTGCGTTGCGGTGGTGCGTTGCGTTGTGCTGTACTGTCCGGTGTAGTGTGGTGCGTTGGCTTGTGTTGTGTTGTGTTGTGTTGTGTTGTGTTGTGTTGTGTTGTGTTGTGTTGTGTTGTGTTGTGTTGTGTTGTGCAGTACTGTCCGGTGTGGTGCGTTGCGCCGTGCCGTGTTGTGTTACGTTGTGCTGTTGTTGAACCCTCTAATAGTACTTCTATCATTTGAGCTATTACTAACATTTCTTCTAATATGTCAATGACATCATTTCTCTTAATCTTCTGCAACATTTTCGTCAAATTTTCCACAGTGCTTTCTTTTCCAAACTGCCAGTCATTCAAGAGAGCTTCTGTCGGATTATCGTATTTCTCAAATTCTTCTATTTCTTCAGTCTCGTACTTCATCTTGGCAGCAAGACCACGGAAATCCTTCTTCAAAGGTGTTTTGACGTTAAGTTTCTGGCAGATTAAATCTCTCGTCTTGCTATCAAGATCGCGAACAAGAATTGATTTCTTAGTTGAAACTTCAGCTAAAGTAAACAAGTAATATGTTTCAAGAAAAAACCAGACGTATATCCAGCACACTTTGCTGAGGTGGGATTCATTTTCTTTATTCTTTTTTTACTTTTTGTAATGTGAAAACTTTGCACCATTCGTTGCAATTTACTTTTTGTAATTGCGGACTTTGAATCAAACATTTGACCTTTAAATCGAATTTCGTCACCAACTCTCTAAATTTTGGAACACGTTTTGAAACTTCGCGACCGCAAGCCCTCAAACCAATTGTTCAAAGCCAGTTAAAACCGAGAGTAAGGCTAAGGCCTGTTTTATATCTTTTAAAAAGAAACAAAGAGTGAGAAAAAGCAATGAGGCGGTAACAGTTAGAGAGTTGCGTAAGAGGGGAAAGGAAGCCTTGCTTATAGGTTGATGACGTCAGCTATACCAAGAAGAAATCGAGTTCCCAAAATTTGTTTTTAGGCAAGTTTTGTATTTTTACCTGATTTACTGCTCTCTGCCTTATCTGATGAAGATGCATCTCCACGACCAACCAAATCTTGTTCTATTGGCATCTGTTGTTCTCTCTGGCTAGCACTCTTGGTCTCTGTGGTGAAGATAAAAGACAGTGTTGGTTTTGTATCAGTAACAAGGTAGGCACTTTAGGC
The DNA here is from genome assembly GCA_964035015.1 of Corallium rubrum. NCBI lineage: Eukaryota > Metazoa > Cnidaria > Anthozoa > Scleralcyonacea > Coralliidae > Corallium > Corallium rubrum. Next base: position 24,012 of record CAXIUP010000034.1, read on the forward strand.
TCTGGAATGTATAAGCAGACAAGTTCCTTATCGGGACACCCGGAGCAAGGGAAAACGGAGAACCCAATGAAAAACCCTCAATGGACAGAAGAGAACCAATAACTCTACTAACATGAAGCTAACAGCTTGTGCCACCTATGCCTCCCACTTGCTCCCAACTTGACCTTGTAAGCTCAGTCGTAGATAAAACTCCACAAAAAATAGAACTTTAGTGGTAACACAAGTTAGTTTAATACTTCAAGCATTTCGAGAAGCTTTAAAGAAGGTAGTTTGTAGAAAACGAGTGTCGAGGCCTGACTAAATATAGCCAAGTGTGACTTAAAATCGTCAGTTTAAAGCCTGGTTTCCATTTGCTCGCGACGGCGTCTTAACGGTCGTTGTGACATTTTGTTATGACAAAAGAAATTCGTTACAACGCTTCACTTCCGCGACCGTTAAAGAAGCGGTCGCGACCGAATGGGAACCAAGCTTTACAACACGAAAAAGGACATAATATTTTAGCCATTTTAATCCTGTTTTCGACAGCTTAATGTGGCTGGTAAGATGCAGGTTTTATCCTATACCGTAAAAGCACTTGTACTTCTCGTATCATGTGTAAAAACAGACATTCTGCTGTTTTTGTGGTGGTTTCTGGCTGTTCTAGGTTTTAGTAAACAAAATTTGTTGTATATGGCCGAGTAGAGACCTGGAACTAACGTCCAAAAATGCCTCACGGCCGCCATTTCCAGCCTCACTTTTTGATTGGCAGCCAGCCTTCCAGGTGTATACAGATTTCACTGCACTAAACTAAATTAAATAAATTACTAATATATGAAATTACATTAAATGAAATGAAGAAAGATGGCGTGTGGTGAACTAAGGTGGGATGAAGTAAGGTGTGGAGAGGTGCGGTGTGGTGAGCTGAGGTGCGATGCGATGGTAGGGTAAAGAGAGGTGTGGAAAGGTGCATTGTGGCGAGGTGTGGTGAACTTTAAACAAACGGGTCAGTCTTAAAAAAAATCAATAATTTGGGAAAATACAAAGAAAATCAGTACATTGTCCTTAGTTTTATACCTGATAAAAAATCATCCGGATTTACATAAACTTTAGCCTTATATTCTCGGCTTAGGCAAGGTTGTTTTTTAAAATTACTACGCCAATAAACTTAACAAGTGGGTCGTTTGTGGTTAAAATCTGATAAAGCACTACCGCTGCTCATGTTTTAAAATTAACATACTTAGGTTTAATTAGGAATTTACCTGATGACATAGCTCCATCTGTATTTCTGTCATCTCTCTGGGATTCGTCAAGGCTACTGTCGTTGGGATCTACATTGAAACGAACAAAATTATAAATAACATGCGGTATACTGACAGTTAACAAGCTACCCCTAATAACACAATGGTATTATGGCGGTTTCCAACTGAGCGACTTTTTTTGGCGCGAAGCGACTTTTTCTTTTGACTTATAAGTTCTGGACTGGAAATAATTCGAAATATATTTAACACTAACAATAGAAAGTAGATTCGCGAAAAATAATAGCCAAAAGTAGAAAATCGGCTCAATACACCAATAAATCTCTATTTAATGCTGGGTTTAATCAATTTCTTAGCTGGTTTCTCTGAACGTACTCACTTGTAAATAATACCAAGCAACTACTGATTTCTCTATCGCAGCTAAATCTAAATTTTTAACGAGAACACATGAAAGTGCGCGAAAGTGTGCGAAAGTGTGCGAAAGTGTCAACAATAGATCAGAACTTTTTGGTGATTAGTTGGGCTGTGTCACGTCGAAATTGTGCCCAGGTACAGTACCATGCTATACAAAGCAAACAGTGTAAATTCTGACATCAAAGAGACATTACTAATTGTAGCAAAACGAAAGAGTTAAAAACGAAACATTTTCTATACAAAAAATTCTGTAACTCAATGATTTATAAAAAAGAAAAATAACACAATGTTTAAATGTAATAAAGAAATATTTCATTGTTGACGACAAAATTCTCGTAGTTTTTAAATTTTTGGGAGCGAGACAAGGTCAATGCTTTGTTACAGAAGTTCAGTACACTCCGAGCACGGATTTATTAAAACATGTCGAGTTTTATTGAAAGCTCAATATCTTAGGCACAGAATACACAAAATTAAGCAATACAATAATTGAACTTACCATGACACCAAAATTTCACACGATTCAGATGAAATTCCAAGGACTCTCCTTGGGTGAAACTACAGCAGATGCTTTCACTTGGGCATTGCTGAATCTCCTTCAACGGTCGCATATGTGTACATTCGTTATAGCTGCAATGGATTTTGCTATGACGGTCACAAGGCACCTCGTTGACTTTAGAACAAGCGGTACATTTCACAAGAAACTCATATCTCAATCCACGGTAAAACAATGGCTCTTCGGATTTAATCTCGATCAGGCATTCTTCGAGAAGACCTTTGAGGCGGGCAACAAACGTTGCATGACTTTGTGGGCAGGAGGTTCTTTTGGGCGCAACACCAATCTTTATTTTGTCGATCAGCTGTATCAGATAGACATCATATTTAATATTGTCAAATTCAAGAGGGAGCAGCGTGTAATTGCAAAAAAGTCTTGGTTCCTCGCTGAACTTCTGGAGCATCTCCCTGCATTTACGAATGAGCTTCACTTGAAGGCGTGTGAAAACTCCAAGCGGGATAAGCTCCACTAAAAAACTGACCAACAGCGAAGCAATGGGACTTGCATTCAACTTTTCGTCAATCGGTTCTCCCCGTTTCATAAAAGGAGCAACCGACGGTACAAGAAAAGCCGACTTTCCTTTATGCTCAATTGGGCACATCAAGCTAACTCTTTGCATGACCTCCTCCAACAGCTCTCCATGTTCATTCTTTCTTAAGAATTCTTGCATCAGAATACCATTGTCACGCAGCTCGCGTAGGTAGGGTCCATCAATAGCTTTGACTTCATCGTCTGTATGAACGGTTATTACTTTGGTGAAAAGATTCATGAGCCACTGGGGGTTTAGCACAACCATCGGAGACCCACTGTAATACACGACCATGCTCTGACGATTTAGAAATTTAATAGCATCGTCAAATGAATCAACATTACACTTCTCAGCAATAGCTTTGGCTTCATCGACAGGAATATAATTACGCTTCTTTTTTGAAAACAGTTCCTCGCGCAGTGCTGCTTCAAATTTCAACCATCTCGTCGGCATCGGTGCTTCCTTTTCCAGAATTCTCTTGCAAAATTCAAAAACTTCACTTCTAAGTCCTCTAATGGGGACTTCGCTTCCAGACGTAGTTGTGTTGTCGATGACATATACACGGAGAACCCTACCAAACTTATCTGTTACTTCTTTGATTCTTCTCTTTACTTCTTCAATATCACCTTTGAAGCGATCTTTGTTGGTCAAAACAATAAAAACTGGTGGAGGAAGAAAATCAGGGAATTTTGCGTTCTGGCTTTCACTTTCTCCTAATTGACCCACAACTGTTAGCCACGACAACAAATAATCCAAATTAGTGGCAAGAAGAGGGTTTGCCGATTCGAGATTAATATCAATATTCTTGGCTTTGAATCGCGGTTGAGCAGGCAGATCTAGCTCTTTTGTTAGATCATGGACAAGAATATACGGGCAATGCGGTTTCAGGAAAAGGTAGTGGGTATCATAATATATCGCTTGACCAGCCAGATCATGGACTATGATTCGGACAGGGGGTGTCCTCGTTTCTTTATTTAGATCTGCGAAGTCCATCACTTTCCTTTTTTCTGATGGTGACGGCTTGAAGGCAGTCTTGCTTCCAAGCGCGGTTTTTCTTTTAAGATCTGCTGACATTTGCTGATTGCTTGGACTAGGTGGTTGGATGAGTGATGAAATCCTCTCTGGATCTTGGGTCCCTGCATCACTAGTCCCAGAATACTGTTCGTTACACGTTGAACCAGCAGATGGGGTCATGTCGATCATCTGATCTTGTTTGGACGGCTGTACTGGAACTGGTGAAATACTCATAATTTCACTATGCTGGGATAACGGTGGGCTTGGAGATACTGGTTCATCAATCGGCTGCACTGATTGAGCTAAAGTTTGAGTTTGTACTGGAAAAGATGTATTGCTAATCGGCTTGTATCCTGAGGCTGGTTGGGTTAGGAATAGGGCATCGTTCGTCATACTGTCCTCATTTTGAATGAATGTCTCTCCCGGAGAGGAATAATCACCTTCTGTATCTTTCAGATTCTTTCGTTGTTCCTTTACATCTTGGGACTCTGGGATTCTTTCAAGGCTTTCTTGTCTTTCTCTTACCATAGTTGCCGCCTTTTTACATAAATTATCTTTGGCAGCTTGTTTATTCACGAAAAACCGTTGTTGACTTCTTGGTTTCCATGGCTTACTTGACGTGCTATCTGTCACCTCAATAAAATCTACATGGATACCGACCGTGCTGGGTTCTTCCGGATCGAAAGGTTCTCCTAAAAGACGTTTCCGAACCGATGTTTTTCCAGCTCTATCCTGCCCTATAATCATCAACGGTATTCGATTGCTCTTTTCTTCTCCATGTTGTAGTGCTCGCTGGTAGGCTTCGTCATAGTCTAAATAATAATACAAAGTATATTCTGACACTACTAATTTTGCACAGATGGCGCATGAAACTATTGCAGGCGCGTATCTTCCCACCGCAAGGGATCAAAGTTAAGCCTGTTTAACTGTTTAAAATGGGTACGTACTTGGATGGGTGACGGCCTGAAAATATACCATGTTGCCGTGTCGATTCCCAACTTAAAGACTCGTGTGAGTAGAATTGTTGTCGGTTCTCTTCTCTACTTAAAGAGTTTTTCTCTAGGGTGTGTGTTATCCTACTGGAGAGCAAGTTCGTTATACTTGAAACCGGATTGTATTGTGCTCACTTCAAGACACTTTGTTTCAAGAAGGACTTTTAATCTCGAATATCCCTCATAACTTAATAATGATTAAAAATATTCATCCATTATATATCATATATGAGAAACCATTTGAAATAAACGTCCCTCATTATTATTCAAGAGATAATCCCCCTCATTAACCATCATCTGGACGACGACAGCATGTTTATGCACTGCTATAGAACTGGTCAGAACAATCCTGTCATAAACCCGACAAATTAGCAGTCTCTATTTATTGTTCTTTAGACTTCCAACAATTTTGGAATAAGAACTTTGTTGTATAATGGAGTCAGGGAATAGATTGCTCTAGTTCATCATAGACAATGCAGACGACCTGTCACTGACCACTACATCTGGAAGGAAGCTCCAAGTTAGGTTGAACACCTGGCAAGAAACGTAAAAATAAAGAAATTACTAAAAGCAAATTCAGAGGTTCCAGTCACGACAAAAGAAGTTACCAAGACTAAAATCAATATTCGAGACCTACATGGGAAGAGACTGAAGCAGGTGCCACAGAACCTGTAAAGGAAAGTCAGAGGAAAAGCCAGCTTGGCAGAAGTGAAGTGAAGTCAGCAGCGTGATATGCGATCTAAAATTACCAACAAAGTAGAAAATCAAGATCAAGACTGTGATTCGTCCAGTTCTCATGTATTGAGCAGAGACATGGCCATTGAACTGACAAAAACAGAGATGAGAATGCTGAGATGGCCTGGCACAGGCACCTGGCTCAGATAAAAGAAGACCAACAAAAAAAGTCGGACAACAAACTGGAGTCAAGTCCATATGCTATTGCTAAAGTTGAGAGATACACGACTCAGTTGAATTGGCCATGTGTATTGACGGAAAGAAAATCATTCCCCGAGGCAAGCATCTGACCTGCCTATAATATTCTCACCGTTTCATACACTTTTAATAACTAGAAATACATGAATGCAACAACCCCTCGCCTGCTTTATATGCATTTTTTAACCCCACTCCCCCCCCCCCTAATTTCTGTTTTTGTTGTATTAATGACACACAGATCATCTTTAAATTTTATATGTATTTTTGAAACACACACCCCCTGATTAAAATATTAAAGCCCTCCTGATATGCATTTTAGGGTGACTAACTGTTTACTTTCAGATTTCTGATTTGAAAATTGAACATATGAAAGCAAAACTTAGGTTTCATGAATTGAACAAACCCCGGTAAAACATATATTCATTGTTTATAGGTTTCCAAGGGAGTTTTTTTTAGCAAGTCTTTAAATGGCTTCCCTCTGCTGTTCTGCATACATGTTTTGCAAAGGCAGAATTAAAAGTTAACAGCTCCAAAACTACATTTATAATATAAAGTCTGAGATAAAAACAATTCAGTAGAATCGGATTCCAGAAACAAATATTAAACAGACAACATTTCTGGCGAAAATTTGGAAATACTGCCTAGAAATTAGGCAAAGTCGGCCCATGAGTATTATAAATAATAAGTGCATATACATAGTCAATGAAAAACACCACGTCCAGATAAGTTTTACAAGTTAGTGTATAAAAAGGTAAGCACGAATATAAGTGGAGCTGTATATCATTTAGGTTTAAGCGAAAACATGAAAACAACACAATGTATTAAACTTTATATAATAGCTGCTAGATTAAGTTTAACGGACGAGTGACTATAAAAGGGCTTTTATTTAAACGTATTGCCGGTCTTGGTACTTAATACAATGAATCCAATCAGTAAAATAAAAATACAAATCCCCCACCTGAGTTACCACAAACACTGCCAATTCAGATCGACTTTTTGTTTACCATACAGCGTTTAGTATCTTCAGGTTTTCTGGTTTCTCCTCAAGATATATTAAACCGCTGTTTGTTGTTTTAGTAGAGCGGGCTCCATTTCGTTTCTTTCGTTTCGCAAAATATAGCCATAGATTTAGTTTAAAATTTTGTGGTGCTTCATTGTCAGTCACCAGTAACCCAACAATTCTTACCGCATGACACCCTACGACGTATACATATATATACATATATACATATATATATATATATATAAATATATATATATATATATATATATATATATATATATATATATATATATATATGTAATGTTTACAACACGAGCGGCCGTGTTGTATTGAATATACAATCACGAGCCGAAGGCGAGTGATTGTATATTCAATACAACAAGGACGCGAGTGTTGTAAACAACTTGTGAAATGAACAAATAGTAAAAATCCCTTTGGGATATTGAGATGCTAATTAGTTACAAGCACTAGTGGTTGTATCAGAAGAGTATACATCCACTAGTGGTTGTAACTAATTAGCATCATTGGTTTTAGTTTGTATGGGGTTTACAGGGGTATACATGTGACGTATTTCTGAAATTGGATTGGCTGCAAAACTCATGAATTAGTAATGTATTTCACAAATATATATATATATATATATATATATATATATATATATATATATATATATATGAATGGTGGAAGTTGTCACTCAGGTGGATAAACGGTAATAAGGTTGTTCTCCTTCTCAGTTTGGTTTCGTTACACTCGGAGAACAACCTTATTACCCCATATATATATATATATATATATATATATATATATATATATATATATATATATAAATAAACAGCTTCCAGATTTTCGTCTGCCCTGCTTTTTCTACACGCGTGTAAAATGAACTCCACGCGTGTCGAGATTAGCACCCTCACCGGGCTCCGGGCCTTCGGCCCGTCGCCCGGCCCGGGGATAAAAATAATAATAATAATAATAATAATAATAATAATAATAATAATAATAATAATAATAATAATAATGGTTTATTCAGCCATATTCTTGCACACGGATGTGTGAATTACAAATATGTTTACAATAGATAAAAATATATAATTATATAGATTATTAAAGTTTTGTTCTAATTGAAAAGTCATGGTTAAAAATCAAGATATTTACACAAGGTATATACATATTAAAAATTAACAAAACTACAACTAGGAAAGGTCAAAAAGTCCAAAAAGTTAGAAAGGTTCGGAAGAAATTTGCGTATACGCCATTGCAGGGAAGAAACTCTTTTTATATCTGTCGGTACAACATTTGGGCAGAGACAAGCTTGAGTTATTTCTTAGTGTAACTGAAAGGCACTCTTCACGCGTAGGAGGCAGAAGATGGTGGAGACGCGAGTCAGGTTCTCGAATGTTTGATAGGACTTTCAAACAAAGTTTTGATCTTCTTTCATCAAGGCGACTGCACTTAGCAACAGTCACCGCGTCACTGTAGTGAAGATCAGGAAACACAATTCGCATTACACGCTTTTGGACCATTTCTATTTTAGAACGAAGATATTCAGGAATACTGTGAGACCATACCACACAACAGTACTCTAATACTGACCGTACCAACGCGAAATAGATATGAATTAAGTCATTTGTCGGCACTCTCGCTCGTTTAAGCACCCTAATAATATGCAAACGTTTCGATGCTTTGGCGATGATCTCGTTGATATTATTATTCCATTTCAAATCATCTGTTATAGTAAGTCCAAGCACCTTGTGAAATGGAACTTGGTCGAGAGGTATACTATTAATAATCAATGGTGCAACATCTGGTTTCGTTTTTAAAGGACAAATGAGCATCTCCTTGCACTTTTTAGGATTCAAGTTCATATTATTGTCTTTGGACCAAGTCGAAATTTTGTCGAGATCAGATTGCAACATTGACGTTGATTCAATTTTAACGACCTCCGACAATGAAATGTCATCAACACATTTCCGGTGGCTTGCTTTCAGGGGCGACTTCAGCGCGAGATCATTAATCATAATCACCAAGAGAATTAGTCCAAGTTTTGTCCCTTGGGGGACACCGGCGTGTGTTGATTCCCAACCAGATATGAACGAATTGAATTTGACTGCCTTTCGTCTGCTACTACGAAAACTACACAACCAGAGGATAAGTAGCCGCCTAACGCCAAGATTGATCAATTTTCTTACCAAAATATTGTGATCAATGTGATCAAAGGCCTTACTGAAATCTAGAAAACAGACTCTCAAGTACTGTGATGGCTGGTCTAGGGAGGAAAGCCAATTTTCGAACATGTCCAGGAGGCAGTAACTGGTGGACGAGCCTTTAAGGGAGCCAAACTGTTGTGGGTCTATCTCGTGTTGAACATCCTCAATAAGCCACTTCACGGCAAAGTCCTCTTGGACCTTTGATATGCATGGTGTGAGGGCTATGCGTCTGAGATCTCCATCACATGTAATAGGAGTAACTTTGGGTATCGGAGATATATATGAGCCTTTTCATAACGTGGGAAAGAGACCTGAGGAAAATGAAGCGTTAAATATTTCTGTCACAGGTATGGCCAGCTTGAATGCAAATTCTTTCCAAATGCAATTAGGAACGCCATCGGCGCCAATAGCCTTAAAAAGACCTAGATTCGACAGTTTCTTGCGTACTTCAGATGGTCTTATTACTGGTAGCTCGTACTGGGCAGGCAAAAAGGCTGGTATTGTGCTATGATCCAGAGGAGAAAGGTCCGAGGAAACTGAGATATAAAATTTATTAAGTCTTGTAGCTAGGTTGGTCCCAGATATCACATTGCCAGTCTCGTCCTCGTAGCAAATCGACGTCGTGCCGCTAGCTCTGTCCGACATTTTATTAATAATGTTCCACCATTTACGTGGGTTACCAGTTCTAAAATGATGTGCTTTTTCCCGATAAAAAACTTCCTTCCTTTGAGTAATGGTTCTGCGCACCTTATTTCTCAAATGTTTCTACTGATCATGACGACCCGAATGATACGCTCGCTGTCTGTCTAAGATCAATTGTTTAATCGATGACGTCATCCATGGCTTATCAGTATTGTGGATTCGTACGGTTTTTGCTGGGAAGAAAAGCTCGATGGCTGACTTAAGATCATGTGTCAAAGATTCTGCCATTTCGTCAACAGAGGGACTTTCCCCCAAATTTCGAAACCAACTATGCTGACAAATCCATCTTCCAAAGGCATCCATTGCTGACCTGGGAAAATGTCGCAAGGAGCATTTGTTAGTTGGAAGGTGGTCAGTAGAACTACGTTGATAACTTGCTTTGGTTAGCGGTTTCCAGATTATAGTATTATGATCGGCAGATCCTATAGAGGCGCATTGGACGTTGGTCTACTATAAAAGTTACCAAAGTTAGTAATTATAAGATCCAATATGGACGCGCCACGGGTAGCGTCCTGGACAACCTGTTTAAGATCGTGATGCACGATTAAGTCAGAAATAATAAGTTTGTTAAAATCACCCAAAATAATTACACCGCATTCTGGGTAACGATTGCGGACAAGATCAACTGAGTCAACCAAATAGTGAACAAGATCCTTCTGTTCTTGAGCCAATTTATCTGGAGGGTTGTAGACAACACCGATCATGATACCGGATAAGCGACGAGGCAAGCGGTGAGGACGGAGCCATATCCACATGCACTCGTAGAGAGGGCTTTCAAGGTCAAGTCTTCGTTTAGAAGGTATAGTGTGAGAAATATATGCACACACGCCTCCAGCACGGCCACTCAGTCGGTCTCTCCGATGTAGCGAGAAACAAGGTATATTAATAAGATCACTATCGTGCATTTCATGCAACCAGGTTTCTGTTATTACTGCCACGTCTATAGACATTACCTCCAAAGTGGCAGCTAGTTCATCCACTTTTGACGGTAAAGAACGCGCGTTACAAAGGAAAAAAAACACGGTAGCTGAGATGTCTTACCCAATTCCTTAGCAAACTTTGTTATGGGAACGCTGATGAGGTTTTTATTCTGCGATTTTCTCCGAACACGCTTTTGATAATTAATACCCCTAACAGGAGTTCTATTATAAATTCTGTTAGTAATTAACACAGGGATATTATAAAACCCGGGGGTTATCTCAAGTGATGTTGGATCCGGGTAATCCTGTAAACCAAGTCCAGATGCGTTAGCCATTCCCTTTTGTAGTATAGGGATTGTTTTGGAGAAAGACCGTTCCGAAACTGTCGCCGAAAAAAAGGCTGATGGGATTGGTTACCATATATCTTGCCTCTCCTCTGTTTACCACTGGGCCGACCTGTACTAGCTGTTTCATTCATTGTGTTGTTGCTCACTCTAACACCCCTGCCTCTGGTACTGACTTTAGTACTTTCACTGGTCGAAATTGGCAAGTCAATTATTGGGAGACAGCCCATCCAGTCAGGAATCTTTGGTGATTTTTGGGATTGATTTGAAATCTTTTTATCCGACTTAATTGCGTTATCAACTTGTTTCTTACCAACTGGTTGAGTAATATTAATGGCATGCAGATTACCATTTTCAATATTACTATGATAATAATTTGACCAAGAAACAGAGGAGGTTGGTGATGCGTTAGTAACGTGTGATAAATTATCATTGATTGACTGCGTTTGACAACTTGCATTCGAAAGAGCTTTGTCAAGATTTTCCTTGTGAGCAGTTTTTTGTATTAATGTTTCCTCGGGCGTGAAATTATCTTTGTCTTTTAACTTCCTTACCGTAGGCATTGAACTGTTCTGTTTATGCTCAAGGTCGAAGACCCTTCTCCTGAGAAAATCAAGATCCAATTCTAACTGATTGGTTTTATTCCTTTCCTCAAGAAGCTCTTGATTTAGGCGGTTTATTTCATTCGAATATTCATTTATAGAGAAACATACCTTTGAGCGTTAGCTAAACTTTGTAAGGCATCCGTCTGCGACTGTAGAACTTCTATGTTGATTTTCATGTCTTCAAGTTCGGTTAATTAGACACAGCCACAAGGGCATTTCGTCTTGCCCCCATCAACTAAAGGCTCCATATCGCTAGTACCCAAGTCAGATTCGGGATTGCTTCATTCTGGAATATTTGGCTCACTGGGATACCCAACAAAAGAGCCGACCTCGGTTTCGCTGCCATATGCGGTCGTAGATGATAGGGTTATATCGCCGTTCAGAGTAGAACAATGTAGACGATCACTCGAAGCCGAAGCCACATTCTCACATTCTTGAATCAAAACATCTTTTAGATTGGAGCCAGTGTTACCTTGGAAGAGCAAAGTTTTCTGTTTGTTGTAAGTCCGATACAGAACTCGTAAACTTTCGGGAGCTTGAAACCTTCGAGGACCACTTCCCTCGCTCTTCAATAACTTTCTCAACAAAATTCATTAATGCCTCAAAACTATTCGTCCATCGAACACGCTTACCATCATAAGTTAAATCAGAGGATTTAATAAGGTCACAAATGGCCTAGCAATTGGCAGTGTCGTCACTCACACGTCTTACAGCCGTGTTGTTCAATCGGATATATCAACATTCGTCGTCTATTCTGCCTCAGACAGTCTATTAGTCTATCTTCGTTTCCTGTTCTCATATATATATATATATATATATATATATATATATATATATATATATATATATATACCCTCGACCACGTGGTATCAATCACGTTCTTGTTAATACCTAAGTACTACATTGCTAATCATGGAAAAACGAAAGAGGGGAAGACCAGTAAAGAGATGGAGTGAAGCAAAACCGGGAGAAAAGGGGGTTGGAAACAGAAGATACAGGGACCAAAAGAGTTGGCGACTACTCCTGCGTTCCTGGCCGACCCAACCATATAGTCTTATAGAGAAAAGACGAAAGAAGAAAAATAAGTCGAAGTTACTGCAAATTTTAAATTCGCAAAGAAATAACAATTTTATCCAAGCCGCTTTTTCACCAAATCAAGTGTGTGTCTTCATGAAAAATATCAATACCAAATTCAAATTTTAGATGGAGGAAATCAACACAATCGTCAAGAAAAGTATCTACAATAAAATTAAGGTCTTTATCAAAACTGTTAAACTAACGTCCTTGTCAACAAATGTTTCCGTTTTATATTTAGTAGTACAGATCAAGATAAACTTCAGGCTGATCTCAAGGTGCTTTATGACTGGTTCGTTATACGTGGAGTATGGACTTCAATATCAGCAAATGTAAAATATTAAGGAAAATTCGAACTTATCGGTATTTTGATCGTCAGTATTACTTAGGGCGCAAGTCACTTAGTATTGTAGAATTAAAAAGGAATGAAATAGGCGTTTGCTCATGTACCAATCTCAGTTGGAATTGTTTGGACACAGATAAACAACACAAAAATCTTAGGTCTCCTTTATCGTTCAACACGAGATACTGATGACCCCAAACGTTAAACGTTTACTATATGTACATAACAACGGTCAGATCAATAATAGAGTATGCCAGTCAAGTCTGGTCACCATATAAGAAGGCGAACTTCACCTCTTATTCTAAATAGCAACGTTGAATATAAAGAAAAACCGATAAAACTTCGCTTGCTACCGCTTTATATGCATAGAGAGATAGAAGATATACTTATTTTTTCCTACAAAGTCTTACATGTGGTCAAGTACTAAAACCTATTGATCTAATCACATAGTCCATGACTGGTCGGAGCTTATGCAACGCTAGTGATCCTAAGTTGGTTATTGCATTTGTCTGCACCGGTGTTGTTAAATATTCACATTTTGTGCGTATCAAAAGATTATGGAACTCTTTACGGTATTAATCGCTAATCGATCGCTATGATCGATTTTCTATACTGTTTGTAATCCTTAGTTTCTAGTTTCATAATATAATATAATTGATTAATGTAAATATAATGATTTAACATTTTTTCTTTGATTATTTCCTTAGGTGGTAGCCGAGTGGCAAATATTAAAGGAATCGTTGACTGATTCTGTTTCTGCCTCCCAAATACATTTAATTTCATCTGGTTAAGTAGATAATTGACAGGTATTAAATTAAATTAACTTAACTTAACTTAACTTAACTTAACTTAACTTAACTTAACTTAACTTAAATTAAAGCAAATTTGGTACAAGTTGTCCTAACAACCTGTTACCATCTTGTCACTTAACAGCTTGTTACTAACAAGGTTGTAGTAGCTCGTTGAATGAACACCATTGTTACGTGTGAACAGCTGTGCTCCTGACGTTTTGCGACAACAACCTGTTGACAAACTATGAGATTTTTACCTAATTTTTCGAACATGAAAACAAGTAGCCTGCGAACCCAGACGTATTTGCCCGCCCTCTTTGCCTCCCGCGAAAACTAGCGTCTGCGAACCCGAGCAGATTCGATTTCCGTGACCTATTACCTTTTGTCTCGTGTTATCCAATCAAATTTGAAAATATATTTAGCTAAAATTGCCCACGCGTGGACACACGCTGAACATGGCTGAATGAAGCCGAGGAAGGACAAATTATTTGCAAGTATGTTTTATAATATTAAGTCTTTATATAACGATGAACGACACTCCACAGAAATTGTCACATCAGGCCGATACTTGTTTTCTTTGTAAGAAAACATTTCCCGTGACAAAGGAGAAAATTAATTAATTAGCACTAACGAGATGTTGACCTCGACGCCGCTCAAGAAAGCTGCAACTCACCTTCGCTAGTTCGAGCAGCTTCAGAAACTCAAAAGTAAGAGACTAAAGTTCATCCTACTGTAGAATATCTGAGAAAAACAATACGAAAAGAACTGGTAAATGACTTTGCGGTTCTCGGAAAAGCAATTGTAAAGCGGTATTCAAGAATGACACGTTGAAAGTGACGTGCCCTGGAAAATGTTTTAAAGCTTCTGACTTTGGAAGTAAACGGCTTATGTTCACGACGACAGTCTTCCACGCTCCGAGTAAAAACAACGGCGGAGTTAACATGTTTTGAATTTGAAAAGTTATGCCTAGAATGGAAACAGAGAGCCCCTCTTCTCCATGCAGTTTTTTGATGACAATTGCGTCTTCAAGGAAATAAAATCATGAGTGACTTCCCAGTATAGCAGTGGCTGGTTCGACAATAATAACTGTAGTATAAAGCCTGGTTTTTACTAGAGCATAAGCACAAGCATATGGCCATAAACGAAAGACAATACAAAGAAATGTAACTCCTGTGTATGCCAGACTTGGTACAGTAAGGTATCTGACATTTTGCCTGGAAACGTCATGTAGTATAATAATTGTTGCAACTATAAACGCAACAATTGTTGTCGTTAATCAGTTGTAATGACATGTTTAATATAAAAGTTTCACAGATAAAACTATTTTTTGTTTTGTTTTTTCTTGAGCTGATGCCTATGCTTACGCTTATGCTTATGTCGTTAGTGAAAACAATGCTTAAACAACAATTATATTACTTTTCAAAAAAAGAGTATTTAGGACAAAGAACAACAGATATTTTTCTCAACATTTTTGTTTCGTTCCCCGCAGGAACGAAACTGTTACTGTATTAGCTTTCCATTGACATCACAAAAGAAACTGTCATCACAGATGAAAATCGTCCAATCGTAGTGCAGTGTTGTTGACATAACTGTGATCTTATCCAATGAAATCAAAATTCCGCATAAAAAATTTAGTTGGAGGCGTGGTTAAACGCCAAAACGAAGTGAAAATATTGCTGATCTAGAGTGATTTGAAGACGTAAACAACCCCGTGCGAAGCGAATCATCAATCTTGTGCTGTAGAAAGTAGGAACTTTCCCCTCGTTGAACTCGAGAATGCATTCGTTATGTATGGTAACTGCGCGTTCCAAAAGGTCAGTCGCACTGTTTCACGCGTGTCTAATAATTTTAAAATATAGCTATTTTATGAACAATGTCAATAGTTTGAGGCTAGAAGTTCGTTATCATTCATTTGTGGCCCATCTAAATGGATTATTCTGATTCGAGAATTAAACTATGACCTATGACGACGAAAATGATGATAGTCCGTTATTGACCTAATTTATATTGATCCTTTTGGCCTTGGAAATTTATGGATTTGCTATTGGCGATTATTCAATAAATGCCGCGGTGTCATAAATAAATCAGCTGCATGAAATTTAAATGCGACGTGCTAGCGTCTCGCAATTTTCCCGAGAAAGCAATTATTTTGGTAACGTTTTATTTTCCTCCTATAGACGGCCAGAAGAGTATTGCTACTGAATAGAAGATTTACGTTGCCAAAATAATTGCGTTCTCACGAAAATCGCGAGACCGCTAGCACGTCACATTTAAATTCAGTCGAATTTATGCGACTGCGAATAACCTGAAATAATCAATAGAGCCTGCCCTCTGGACTGCGGAGGAGAGAGTATTAAATCCGTCATGATCAGACGGTACAACGTCTGAAATGTGTGTTCGTTTTATTAGACGAAGCTTAAATTATTTTTTTGTAGTTTTATTATAATCTTCTCGCTTCAGCATATTTCTAGTTTGTTTATATGCAAAACAAAAATCGTCTAAATTAAATTTGTCGTATGAAACGCAGGCGCGTAGTAAAAATTGTCGCGCCAGTCTAATGGGGGAAATAATTAGTTGAGCTAAAATTCGTCATTGCTGTTGAAACAGCCCCTCATAAACGACTGACCGGAACGAAACAGCTATTTCTTTTAAGAAATAGTTTCTTGTTGTCTTAAAGTGGCAGTACGATCGAATTTTCACTTTGCGTTTTTTTAGCCAAAATAGTTCTTATGGTCCTAATATGACTTACCATGTATTTAAAAACGATTTTAGAAAATGTTTTCTATCAGAATTCAGGCATCTTTTACGAGCACTTGGCTTGATTTCGAATTTTTTTGGAGCCTGCAATTTATTAATAGCGGTAGCTCGTTGTGACGTCATCTACTCAACACTCTACAAGAAGATTCATATATCCTACTATATACGTACATAGTTTAAACGCGTCTTCCCGACTTATTCTACGTTTTTAAATGTAATAAAGTTTCTTTAAAAGCAATACAAAATTATGCCACCATCTCCTTGTGTTGCTCAAGGGTGTTAGTAACTGCGCTGATCGTAATGCTGGCATTTCGCTTCACCAGAACCCCAAAACTAAAAAGCGTCTTGTTTGGGTTTATTTTCGGTTAAAACATATCGCGTTAATTTTAACAAACGGGGCGCTTTGTTATTTGCTCTGCGCATTTTGCTGATCACTGTTTTGAAAGGCATCACGTAAGGGGTCAAAGGTGCGAGCCTTCGTTGCCTAAAAGATGACCTGAACCCGTCAATGTGGAAACCAAAAGACCGTCGTCGAAGAGAAGCCAACGAAGAGTATTAACTACACAAATTTGTTATGACTCGTGTTTCATTATCGGTATCGGATCAAATTTGATCACACACGTAGCTAACAATAAAAATATTGCGTGGACCTTGAAAATTTTATAGGCTTAAGCTTAGCTTAAAGGTTAGCAGCGCTGAACGTGCACGGTGCACCTGAAATACCATGCACCAGATATGAAACCCTATCTTTCAAGAGGTAAGTTGATTATGTAACTTCAATTTTTCCTGAACACCATAACATGTAATAAACAGTTACGCGGAATGAAGAAACCCGTACATTGCCGTTTCACGCGTAAATGTACTTCTACGCGCCGCCGCTGTAAAATGGCAGTATAAACTGTATAATATAATGCATGTAGTTTGTTTTGACAACTACTCAACCAGTGGTCCAGTATATTTTAATTTTAGGGTAGTCTACTGGAAATCGAAAGAGAAAACAAATGCCTGTTCCAGTTATTCAAAACAAATAATAGTTTAAGTAGAAAGACGGCAGTTAGTAGACAGTATAAACAGATAAAAATGTTACATATTATATTATAATAATTATAAAATACAACTATTGGTAATAGCAAAATACTGTGATATGGTTCAGCTTCAGCTTCAGCTACATGTAAATGCATATATATACAGTATCGTGACAATGATTTATTAGATTTTATCAATTATATTCTAGATGTTACATGTAAATACGACAACAGAATCAGAGAGGGAGTCAATAAGGAAAGTTTGGATGACTGACGCATGGATGTAGACTTGCTCCAAGTCCGCCTCTTTAAAGCGCTAGCATGGATGTTGATAGAAATGTAACCAAGGTCTGCGTCGGATGTCGAAATATATCCATGGCTCATAACAATAAAATGCGTAGTAAACAAACGTCGTTAAATCCTGGGTGTTCGGTAATACAGCGGGTTTGATTCTCCTTATCGCCCAAGCACTGTTAGTTTTTTCCGGCACGGCTCCAATCTCAACGACACCTTCGAGAGAGCAACACGAACACTTTATTAATAATACACCTAGAAAAATATTCGCTTGTTTTGGAAACTACACAACCGATGATTCTCTCAATAATAAGATTTTAATAACTACGTACCATGATTGCACTGGGACTTCACGCTTTAATAAAACGTCTTGAAAATTCCTGCTGTTCTTGTTGTTCTCTTGTATTCTCCTTCGTGTGCGCTTCCTCTGGTGCGCTTCTTCCTCATATTGTCATTAAAAGCGGATCTAGATCGTTGTCAAACACTTCATTGTTGACCCCATCCATACCAGCAATGTCCGCATAAAGTTCGCTTTCGCTGTCAAAGTTTCTAGAACTCGATTCGGAAGGTGAAGACGCTTTTAACAAAACAGGTATAACAAATCCACAAGACGTTCTCTATATTTTGGCTGGTTTATCGCTCGTTTGTGTTGAGTAGATGACGTCACAAAGTAGTACCGCTGACTGATTTCGCGGACTCCAAAAACGCAATGGCGGAGTGATTTTATGCCAAATTATACGATATTCAATCGATGTTTATGCACTCAAATCAACCTTAAAGTTGCTTTTACTCTTATATTTGTATAACTTCTAAGCATAAGAAGTGATTAAGCCGCAAAAATCGTTAATGATTTTCGGTCGTACTGCCACTTTAAATATAATCACAACAACAAAATAAGTCATAAAACATTGCACTCTCAAAAACAAACTCGGAATCATATTTCACCGAGTTTTATTTGCAGAGACTTCATAAATTCGATAGTCACTTTCTTATTTGGAAACTGATGTTGTTTACGTACCATTGTTCTGAAATTGACACATCGACTACTACAGCTTTCACAGCCTTTTTAGCTTGTATTATAAATGTCGCTGTGAACAGTGAACCATTTCCCGCCATATCATCTTTCATCACCTAGCCACAACTCTGGTGATCCAAACACGATGGAAAACTTTCCGTTTTACTTTAGCACCGCTTTCAGTCCATCGAACATCTGACGTGATGTCGTTCAGCGATACAGCACTATCTTAAATCCCAAGAGAATTGAGGCGACGGACTTGATCAGGCTTCGCTCGGCTGCATACAATGCACCAAACACGAGTGGCAAGACTTGAAAATATTAGGGACTTCCCAAATCCAGTAGGCAAATTCACGAAAAGATCCTTTCTCTCTTTGACGACATATTCTATAGCATGCTCTTGATGTTTATTCAACCTTTTAATGCTAAAAACTTGACAAACTTTGGTAAGCGCACTCTCGATACTTTCTGTCATTTCAGAAAGCCAATTGTTTCTTTGCATTCCTTTGTTTCCACGCGTTTGCGTGTTTATCCCGCACAAATCCCGCGCGTTAGTTCTCGGTTTTTAGGAGGTAAATTGCGATTGAATAAAAAGGTATTGCCTCACGGAAATCAAATCTCGGCTCGGGTTCGCAGACGCTAGTTTCCGCGGGAGGCAACGAGTGCGGGCAAATACGTCTGGGCTGGCAGGCTAGAAAACAAGCGATAAACCATTTAAAAAGTGAACTGATGCGGGGTTTTACCTATTAACTTACATTCTGATTTAAGTTTTTATTATCTTAACAACTGATGAAGCTAGGTAAACTTATATTCTGATCTAAAGACGCGTTATAAGTCAACATGGCAGCACGTTTCAATTGAGAACAAATACCTAACACATGACAACTTACCTGTTTCTTGAATTTTTCCAATTTTCTTTCTTACACAATCAGCAAGCTCACGATTTCCGTCACGAATACATTTTTTTAAAACTTTATCCCAAGAACAGTTGTCATCAGTCTCCGCTAATTGCTTAAATAGCGCTTCTGCTTCAGCATCTACAAAGAGAGATTGTTAAAGAAGAGAACTTTAACCAGAGTCAGTTAAGATATGGTCTGGACACTACGCAAGCTTCAAAGCGCCTATAATGAACTGTGACAATTAAGTGATTGCATCCAAACGCTCCTACTGGATGACTGCTTCATTATTTTAAAAATACATTGTTCCCACCGCGCACAAGTTTGCATAAACGTTTACAGATCATCTTTCAATAGACTATATGCTTTAACGTAGTGTTCTCTATTTTTTAAGCAAAACAATACTGCCAAGTGAAGGAAATAGAAGTGTTACTTAAATAAATCTGCAAATCAGTTCCTTGCCGCGACTTTCACAACGTTTTTAGCTTGTATTATAAATGTCGCTGTGAACAGTGAACCATTTCCCAACGGGTTCGCAGACGCTAGTTTCCGCGGGAGGCAAAGAGGGAGGGCAAATACGTCTGGGTTCGCAGGCTAGAAAACAAGCGATAAACAATTTAAAAAGTGAACTGATGCGGGTTTTTGCCTATTAAATTACATTCTGATTTAAGTTTTTATTATCTTAACAACTGATGAAGCTAGGTAAACTTATATTCTGAACTAAAGACGCGTTATAAGTCAACATGGCAGCACGTTTCAATTGAGAACAAATACCTAACACATGACAACTTACCTGTTTGTTTAATTTTTGCAATTTTCCTTCTTACACAATCAGCAAGCTCATCATTTCCGTCACGAATACATTTTTTTAAAACTTTATCCCAAGAGCAGTTGTCATCAGACTCCGCTAATTGCTTAAATAGCGCTTCTGCTTCAGCATCTACAAAGAGAGATTGTTAAAGAAGAGAACTTTAACCAGAGTCAGTTAAGATATGGTCTGGACACTACGCAAGCTTCAAAGCGCCAATAATGAGCTGTGATTAAGTGACTGCATCCAAACGCTCCTATTGGATGACTGCTTCATTATTTTAAAAATACATTGCTCCCACCGCGCACAAGTTTGCATAAACGTTTATAGATCATATTTCAATAGACTATGCTTTAACGTAGTGTTCTCTATTTTTTAAGCAAAACAATATTGTCAAGTGAAGGAAATAGAAGTGTTACTTAAATAAATCTGCAAATCAGTTCCTTGCCGCGACTTTCACAACCTTTTTAGCTTGTATTATAAATGTCGCTGTGAACAGTGAACCATTTCCCGACGGGTTCGCAGACGCTAGTTTCCGCGGGAGGCAAAGAGGGCGGGCAAATACGTCTGGGTTGGCAGGCTAGAAAACAAGCGATAAACAATTTAAAAAGTGAACTGATGCGGGTTTTTGCCTATTAAATTACATTCTGATTTAAGTTTTTATTATGTTAACAACTGATGAAGCTAGGTAAACTTATATTCTGATCTAAAGACGCGTTATAAGTCAACATGACAGCACGTTTCAATTGAGAACAAATACCTAACACATGACAACTTACCTGTTTGTTTAATTTTTCCAATTTTCTTTCTTACACAATCAGCAAGCTCATGATTTCCGTCACGAATACATTTTTTTAAAACTTTATCCCAAGTGCAGTTGTCATCAGACTCCGCTAATTGCTTAAATAGCGCTTCTGCTTCAGCATCAAAAACTACAAAGAGAGATTGTTAAAGAAGAGAACTTTAACCAGAGTCAGTTAAGATATGGTCTGGACACTACGCAAGCTTCAAAGCGCCTATAATGAACTGTGACAATTAAGTGATTGCATCCAAACGCTCCTACTGGATGACTGCTTCATTATTTTAAAAATACATTGTTCCCACCGCGCACAAGTTTGCATAAACGTTAACAAAAAGAAACAAAGGTTTTTGCTAAGTTTATATAGATCATCTTTCAATAGACTATGCTTTAACGTAGTGTTTCTCTATTTTTACGGGGGAAAAAATATTGCGAAGTGAAGGAAATAGAAGTGTTACTTAAATAAATCTGCAAATCAGTTCCTCGTCGCGACCAATTCATTTTATAAATTCCGCTGTAATTTTCTAGCTTGAATTATTTTTTCAACTATAATCCTATTTGCGGTAAGGTTGACTTGTCAATGTGATACGTTATAGCTAGTACAATTGGTGATAAGTTCACACACTTCAACTACTACTTTTTCGGATTTTTCAGAAAAATGCAAGCGTTTTGATAATCCTGGGCCCTTGGAGAAGAAGGGGCGGAAAGGAAAGAAAGGGCTACAACTAAACCCATGTACTTTTTTAATTGAAATATGGTATAGTAGGTTAATACTGCCGAAACAGAGAACGTAAGTGGTCTAACGTTTCGAGCGAAGGCCCTTCGTCAGAGAGGGGCCTTCGCTCGAAACGTTAGACCACTTACGTTCTCTGTTTCGGCAGTATTAACCTACTATACCATATTTCGATTGTTGTTTCAACACTGCCTACGCAGCACACTACTTTTATTATACTTTTTTAATTAACGTTCAGATACTGAACGCTAAATACTGATTGGCTAACAGGTAATCCCCTTCATTTTGACATCCGGTTTTAGCAGGTTAGGAACTTCATGATATTTACAAAGAATAGTATTTTGACTATGCAAACAAATCTGCGCAAAGACCAATGTAAAAGGTATGAGACAGAGTATCAAGGAAATATGGTAAACACAGGCCGAAGTGGATTATAACAAAATAGAGTGATTTTAAAAAGCTAATATTTCGGGAAGTATAGCCCAGAACTTACAAAGAAAGACATTTTGATTATGTTCCTTCTGCTCATACTGTATAAATAAAACTGCGAGAAAGTCTTGAAAAAAGGCTGCAAGTGTAGGAAAAATATCGTAGCTGTGCCAACAGAAACGGTATCTACACAGAAAGTGCCATAAGTAATTTTGATTGGTATATTTTCACTACACAAAATTGGGAGTGGAAAGTAAAATACACAGATGTAAAATTTAAGTAAAATTTTCTTTCATGTGCCTTTTACTCGAAATGTATTCTTCGCTACAACGGGGGATTTTAAAGAGTTACAACTTTGTTCATTACCCTCCAATTTTCAGAAATGATAGTTAAATACATCACAAAACAAAACAAAACAAAACAAAACAAAACAAAACAAAACAAAACAAAACAAAACAAAACAAAACAAAACAAAACAAAACAAAGCAGTGACGGGAAATTCGATAATTCCGAAAGCTTTTACATGTATACGTTGAGGGCTACTCCTGTGCGTTTACGTCAGGCTTTTTTCCGGCCAATTTACAAAATGTTATGTAACTTTCTACTAGAATGCAATATCAAACAGTACAAACACCTCCGGTCACGTTTTTAGCGCTTTGTATCAGGACTACCAGGAGAGAATCGAATAAAACAAATAATACTAAAATAGAAATAAGAAAATCAACTTTGAAGTAAAGCTTGTGGAAGGGATCGTATATTACAAGTAAAATTCGGCATTTACTTGTATATTAAACTGGATATACTAGGTAATTTTGGTGAAGGAAAATTTCGAGTGTAGAATATATACATTAAATATATAGAATATATAAATTAGCTCAGTGGTCAGAGCACTGCACTCGCATCGCAGGGTCGCGAGTTCAATTACTACCCAGAAGGCCTTGATGTTGCATTTTTCGCAACTGGTCCCGGTTTGGTCTTATAATGTATATATTCTACACTCGAAATTTTCCTTCATCAAAATTACCTAATAGAGGGATCGTAGCCTCCCCAGCAGACGTTTTCAGGAGACGCCTTTGCGTCCCCACAAACGCCTGCTTGTCGGAGAACAATATTATGTTCCCTTTGTGTACCGCGAACCAATCAAATCAAAACGGTACTGTGTCAAATATAGATCAGCCAGTTACAGGGCCCGGGAAAATAACTTGCCGGAAAGTGTGACAATAACTGTCTATTATGTATAGGTTAGTTACCTCAAAACTACGTCAGTTATTTACCTCGGTGCGAACTAACCTACTAAGTTCAAGATCACAGAGGTTGCCTAACAAAACTGAGATACTGAGTTCGTTATCACAGAGGTTGTCTAAGAAAACACCAATTAGGCAACTATCACATGGTTAAATATCAAGTTAATTGCCCGGATAATGTATATATTATCCCAGGGCAATTAACTTCATTTATGTGTGTTTGGGAGTAATTATTATAAATAAAAAACGTGGTACATCAAAGAAAACCGAGGTGATCGTGAACTAATAGTATTTATTACTCTATTCGTGAAAATTATAAAACAATTCACTGGGTTTTCATTGATGCATGCTTTACTCATGAAAGTTTAATTCATTGAAATTTATTCTTCATTAGCTTATTAGTTCGTTGTTCACCATTGTCTGGCGGCTTGGCGACAGTAGACTCATCGCCAGAAATCGAAGACATGGGCTATCAAATACCCTAATTAGGCCCAGGCCCCCGGCCGCTCGTCACCGATAAAATATAACAGAGAATCATATGAACATTGTTCTATTACGAGAAATATCTCTTGAAAACATAAGCAATGTAAAAATGTGCATAGCCAGCATCTTAGTTTAATATCTAATAAATAGGAAAATACGAAAATCAGAATATTTTTTATGAATTGTGTGATTCATTTACGAAACGTTTTCGCAAGTACTTCCTCTGTCAAATTTCTAACAGATCTCTGCGGGATTTATCGAAATCCTGCGAATTCCTTATCTTCAAAATTCCGTTACAGGTAAACGAATCCCGCTAATAGAAATGTGCAAACGGGAATGAATAATCTATATTCTAAACTTACCTGTATAGCTGTTACAAACATGTGCTTGCAGTTTTCATGATTCATTTTTCGAACTGAAAACCATGCATAAGTGAGAGCCAGCAATTGTAACTTTTGCGGTAAAGTCCGAAAAATGTACTTAGAACTACGATATTTCAGTCGAACATGCTCCAAATTTACTCCAAAAGATATCGTTTGACAGCTAATTTTCTCAATTTTTAACTGTTTACAATAATTTTAGTCAGCGGCTTCTAAATAAGGTGCTAAAAGTACTTCATGTTATGTGATATAGAGTACTATATATTTTCTCCTAGTCTTTGAATGTTATGGACTTTTAGGGGTAAAAAGGGAATTTATGGTATTTGCCGCTGATAATACCGAGGCTCAAACGTCTTCGCTTTCTGGCGATGGTCTACCGTAACAAATAAAATTGTCTTTAGCAAGAGTATTAAAAATAATCTGGCGTAAATAAATTCGCCCAACTCGAACGACAACAACGCAACGTAAAGTATTAATTCATCACAGTGTGGATGAACCTTTCATGTGTCGCTTGTCGAGATGTCTCTGACGGCACGACCGAATAAAAAATTTCTGGCATGGGCTCTCTGCCCACTCAAGGTAAAATAATAGAGTTGCCTATAACGACAATGCGACGTAACGAGTTATCAACGATCAAGAGATACGCCAGTTTCCGGATATTAAAAGTCTGAGTGATGATAAAAAGATTGGAAAGAAATTTGGGAGTCAAGGCACAGCAAGGTCATTCACTGAGCTGTCTAGGCAAGGTGAAGGTCAGTTTTCCAGATTTTGGAAAGTAGGAAAATCGTTCATTCAATAAAACAGAAAATTATCCCCGAGCCGGGCGTAGGGCCGAAGGTCCGGAGCCCGGTGAGGGTGCTAATCTCGACATGCGTGGAATCCACTTTACACGCGTGTTAAAATGCGAATCAGTTTGAGCGATCTGAATATTTGTATATATATATATATATATATATATATATATGTGTGTGCACGGACCACGCGCGGTGAAGATTATAGGGCACTGGAAACAATATAGTTCTTGACAAAAAAGATTTGAAGTAATATATTCTTGACAAAAAGACTTGAGAAAAGAGTTTTGGGGATACGTACATTCATTTCAAAAGAACACAAACAAATCAACGTCTTGACTAAAGGAAACCCGTCAAATCGAACCTCGAAAGAGGGAAAAAGATATAGAAAACCAACGATGATAAAGGCCGAAAAGTTTAAGCTACGTAAAAATATAGAGCAGTCGCTTTCAGTAATCACGAACACTTAGTAGCAAAACTGTTCGAGTTTCCCTGTTTACATCTATGACTGTTAATTTTGTTTTATATTATGACGTTTTGTGTGTCCTTGAAGTGCGTTTTAAACGTATCATATCCATTGCATGTTTTTTCTTGCCAATGCCCGTTGTATTTTTTTACCTGTGGCCGCCGTCTTATCTTCTTTTAAATAGTTTTCTTTTTGTAAAACTACTTAATATGACTTAGCAGTTGTTTATAATTGAGCATAAAAAATGGAAAAGGAACATTTTTTTAAAACTGCTGTTGAATTATTTATTAAGGCCCATTAACATGTATGTGAAAACATTTTCAGCAATTCAGTTTTCGAAATGAAAAACTGTTTTTGTTATATTTGTTTAAATAAATTTAAAATATCATAAATGAATACCAGCCAGGCAGTTTGAGTAGTTTTCAAAATGCAAATATTTTTAGATACCAAGCAATGGTCTTTGTAAACATGGGAAGAAAGAACTGTAAAATATAACCCTAATATTTTGATAAAATTCTGACGCCTGCTTCAGTAGTGTGGTGGTAACATCGTCGGCTTGCACGCGAACGGGATCGAGTTCGAAACCTGGGATGCGACATGCATTTTTTTCATCTCAATATATTTTACGAAATATCATCCTTACATTTTTCTTTGTTTTTTGTTTTTTATTTCAAATATTCTACCAGAATTTAAACTATATTTTCATTCCGACAGGAGTAGCTATTTCCAGGCCTCCAATAAAAAAAGAGCGCAAGGGGGCTTGCTGTAAAAGCGGGCGAGGGGTTATTGCATTTATGTATTTCTAGTACTAGAAATACATGAATGCAACAACCCCTCGCCCGCTTTTATTAAATGCTTTTTCGAAACACCCCCCTAACTAAGCCACCCCCCTAACTAAGCCACCCACCCACCCACCCACCCACCCACCCTCCCTGATTAAAATAAGCACACCTGATATACAGCCAATATAAAAACAAACAGAATTTACAGATATAAAAACAAATGATAATCCTCAAGATAATTCTATAATTTATGGATAAGATGACTAAACTGATTTAACATATCAATGCAAAACTAAGATTTCGTTGTTATTCTGGTTGTA
This sequence comes from Corallium rubrum, assembly GCA_964035015.1. Lineage (NCBI taxonomy): Eukaryota > Metazoa > Cnidaria > Anthozoa > Scleralcyonacea > Coralliidae > Corallium > Corallium rubrum. Next base: position 50,893 of record CAXIUP010000034.1, read on the forward strand.
CAAAATATGTTTTTAGGAGGTTTCAAAAGGGATTGTTTTCAACAAGCCTTGAATGGCTTCCCTATACCTACATGTTTTGCAAAAGCAGAATTAAAAGTCAACAGCTAAACAATTACATTTATAATAGAGTCTGAGACAAAAACAATTCTGTAGAATCGGATTCTAGAAAGAAGTATTAAACAGATAACGTTTCAGTCGAAAATTTGGAAATACAGTCAAAAAAATCGCCAAAGCCCATGAGTATTTAATGAATAAGATGCATCCAAGACGGCAATGAAAAACATCGCGTCCACATAAAGTCTAAGGTAGTGTTATAAGTTAGCTTTAGTTAAAGTGCCTATGACATGAAAAAATGGTATACGATTTTTTTGTATTAAGTGAAAGATATACCTGTGAAAGGTAATCTCACGAAATTTGGCATCATTTTGTAGCATATTTTTCGAACTACGACTCTTCGAAGTTCACCTGAAACGACTCGAAGAGTGCGAAATTCCATCGCGCGGTCAGATTGGCTTATGACGTAGGCGTGTGGACACATCTCAAGTTGACTAAACAAAATAACAGGTATTATTAGCCGTTTTTGAGCAAATTGGAATGGCTATGATTCTGAATAAAACAACTTTATTTTAGCGTTATAGTGAAATTCTATATTACCAATGTGTTGATGACCTCTGGATATTCATTTTTCCATTGAATCGCGAGTATAAACACTCGTAGTAAGAGTGAAGTTAGGTCAAGCAAAAACGTTTTGTTTACTTTTTGATCAGTGTTCGAATAAACGTCGTCGCCGTAAAAATGTTGAAGTGATCGCAGCAATGTCGTGAACAGAACCATTATAGAGGGTAGAATGTTGGTCTAGGAATTACGTTGTTTTGCGTGCAATCTTTGTGCAATTTTATCGTCGGTCTGGTCATGGGATTTGCTAAAAGTTAGTAGTTATACTATATTACTATAACAATAATCACTTAGATATCAGTTTAGCAGTCATGTTACAGAGAACTGGTTTTCACTATAAATAAGATGTCTTTAGTAATGTTAATGTTGGTCTTGAATGTATACACTATTTACTGTACAGTTGTCCGCATTCGATCCATGCATATACGTTCAACTTAATCTCTAGCGCGAGTTTCTTTACATATTATCAGTTCAGTAATATTAAGTATTTGGTTAACAAGGGTCTCGCACGCGAATGCATGACCAACACAGTTTTGTCGCCTGCGCAAATTATGTCGTGATTGAACAAACTAGCTGAAATTGCATGAGTCGCTGAAATGTGGGATATATAAACAGTAACTCAGAGCAAATTAGTCATAATAATAGGACCAATAACCAGAGCGGAAATATTGTAACGCTAGACGACTCGAACTAAATGTCGTACTGATCGAAGTTTCGTATATCACAACAATCAGGTGGAATAGTATATTTTAGGGAACGGCAAATAAAATATATAAGATTATGTTTCGCCGCTATGATTATGGACTATGCCCCAAACCCAGCCTTCGAAAGGACGATAGTGTGGTATGGATCAGCCGAAAAATGTTCGCATGCACCAGAGCAATTTTGGACAGGTTTCACTGAGAAAACGAGAGCAGAACTGAACGGAACGGAAATTATGTATGATGTACAAAAAGCATTTGCCTAGGCATCGTCCCGACTTTTGACTCACGTCACATCCTTGCTTGCGCATTTTAAAGACTTTGTGTTATCCGCAGTACTATTTGCTTTATAGTATTACGGGAATCTAGCTAAGACCCAACGTAATTTATCGGGACCCAGAAGCGATACACTTTTCGGCAGTCGGCGCACATGTGAATACTGGCTTGAGATGTGTGAATATATTGTATATTATATATAATAGAAACATATAGAATAGAAAATATTGCTGTTTTAGTTCTATTCGTTTTGTTAATACTCGGCAATATTCAGAATAATTTACTATTAACTGTAACACTGCCATATCTTTGGACAATATTTCCCGAAGGAATGTAACATCATCGACGAACCTCATCGACGATCGCCTCTCGACTGCATCATGATCTGATGGTTCATCACTATCAGCATCAACCAAAAACTGCAGCTTAATCATATCATTTGATTCTTCGTCTTCCATAGTAGCTGGTGAAACAAAATATTCGTTTTCTGACTCGTTTTCCAAAGCCCTATCTTGCTGTATTTACCTGTATCACCACAGTGAAATTTACGATGAGTCCACACGCCTACGTCATCGCGGCCTAAACTCGGTCCCAGACTTTTCGTACTTTTTATTCGAAAATATGGCAAAATTGGCAACTTCAACGCGTTGTAACTCGAAAAATATTCATCAGAATTACGCCAAACTTTCTGAGACTATTATGTGGCTGAACATCTTCCAGTCTGTGTAAAAAATGCCATACTCATTTTTTCATGTCATAGGCACTTTAAGGTGATTTATGCTTTGGACGAGCAAAGGGAAAGCACGAAAACGTGAAGCTGTATATCGGTTTAGGACAGTTTAGGTTAAGCGAAAACTTGAAAACAACAAGAATCCTACCGTTTTTGTTTACCATACGGCGCTTGGTTTCTTCAAGTTCTCTGGTTTCTCTTCAAGATATATTAAACGGCTTGTTTGCATCCTTCTTTTCTTCGTGCTCCATTTCGTTTCGTTTTAATAAACGAAAGCAAAATACTATTTGTTTGAGAGTTTATACTTTATAGTTTTCTTCGTCGCTAGTCACCAGTGTCCAACTATTCTTACCGCGTGACACCGTACCAAACATATATATATATACAAACAAATAAACTATTTCACAGATTTCGTCTCCCTCGCATTTTAACACGCGTGTAAAGTGGACTCCACGCATGTCGAGATTAGCACCCTCACCGGGCTCCGGGCCTTCGGCCCTACGCCCGGCTCGGGGAATATATTTAAGCATTAAATGCAGTCCGTGTCGTTTGCGTTCCGTAGTTTCTGAAGGTTGTCCGGGCATTCCGCTGAATCACGTGATCAAGGAGTATTTAAGGGGGGCAATGCGGACCCCTGCAGTGTTCCACAGTTCTCTACGCTTCGAACCGGCTTTGCGGTCGTACGGAGACTATATTTAAAATGTACTCGGTTGAGAAAAGTGTTCATAAAACGGCTAGTGTTTATCTTTGGGCGTTGACTTGACTTATTTCTCAACTTGTATTTAGTTAGTTAACTTGTGGCATTAGCAGATGAAGTGGATGATTACTCAGCCTGGATACTTTCTTGATAATCTTTCTTGATATCTTGGTTTTTCACACGGTTGCGTACCATCACACGTTTAGAAGTATACCTGCGTTTATGGCAGCGATCTAAGAAGCACTGAATTGTTGTCAGCACCATATACTGATAGGTCATAAGTGATGTTAGGTAGCACAATGCTGTTAAAAAGATCGTCAATTTCTGTTTGGCTACAACCTTCCTTACGTAATACTTTTAGTATATAAAGACCTCTGTTTGCCTTAACTAACTCATTTTTTACATGAGAAAGGTAACACCTGGTATAGGAAGAGCTTCGCATTGTGGAATGTTCGAGATAGTAGGATAAGTTTCCTTTTCTCCTTTCTTACAAAATGTTAGTTCTTTACATTTACTTTTCTGAGACGTCTCTGACAACACGGACAAATAAAATTGTCTGCCCAAGGAAAATAAAATTGAAATAAAATGAAATAAAATTGTCTGCCCAAGGAATTGCCGCCCAAGGAAAATCATAAATCGTCTATTAGGACAGCGCGACGTAACGACTTATCAAAGATCAGAGATACGCACCACGATTTTACCAAAACGCGATCGACCTGGTTCGACCGTTCTCGATCTGTTTCTCTAATAAGGGTAAAAAGTAAACCCAGTAAGACTTAACTATTTATACCCAGCAAGATTAGGTGTTACTTTTCTATTCTCTTCCGAAAATGTGTTTTTCTCTCTTCGTAACGCTTTAAAAATATTGAAACACCAGATATCGTGTAACTTTGATCTCTTCATCTTCTAAAGCACGACTATAATTTCAGAAGGTAAATTGTAACTCTCACTAAGAGAGATAATTTGTCATCGCATGTAGTCGTCAAACATTTTTCCCGAATGTAGAATTTAAATGCGGAGTCGAGAGTAATCAGCCCGTCGTGGTATACGCAATTAATCGCGTTTCATTGAAGCACGATCGCGTTTGGGCAACGTAAGCTCCATTGATTAGCCGGTGTGCTCTTGGGTAAATGTTAATAATATATATGTTTTAATTAAAGTAGAAAGGGAGAAAGGCGATCGCGTTTGCATGGGGAAACATCGATTAGAACCAAAACAAAAGTAATAAAATAGCAACAATATTTCAAGAACACTTCCATGGCCACGATAGTAATAAAACCTTCTCTTAATAAATTTCTTTTACAAAACGTACTTCACTCCCATGATTTCATCCACCATTTTGTTTTAGTGAAAGGAATATGTAGTAGACCTAGATGTCACGTGTCACGAGTACCGTTTAATCAGATTGGCTACAGCCGATCTAAAACTAACCGTTGATGTTACCGTATATCTGCAGAGGTGAATTTTCTTTCAAAAACATTTTTTCAGGAGTACGTTAAAGTGTCGCGCTAAACGTTTAACACTTTCAGGCATGGAACTCTCCCTGTACTGATATAAAATCGTCTGGCATTAGCCAGAATAAACTTTAAAGACTCGTCGTCAGGCTTCAAAGTGTTAAAGAAAAAAACGTTTAAGAAAAAATGAGTAAATAGTGACGTAGAAATGACGATGTGATGTTTTTAACCGAAAATAAAATTGAGTAAAAATTTCTTCCAAATGCCGTTTACTTGAAATGTATTCTTCGCAACAAGGAAAGACTGTAAAGAGTTACAACCAAAAAAAGATCTTCGATTTCACTCAAATTTTCGGAGAATATAATTAAATATATCACAAAAGAAAACTGTGACAAGGAATTCAATTAATTCGGGAAGCTTTTGTATGTGCGTTGACGGCTATTCCCGTGCGTTTACTTCAAGCTTTTTTCTGTCGATTTACAAAATGTTGTATAACTTTCCACTAGCATGGAATATTGAAAAACCCCGGACACGGGGCTATTTTGCATCAGGACTACCAGAAAAGAATGGAATAAAAAAATAATAATAAAATAGAAATAGTAAAACCACTTTGAGTTAAAGCTTGTGAAATGGATCACGACATCCGTCTAGACGAATCGTAGAAAAATCGTTGAAACAGAAAATTATTGACATATTCTTGTCCCAAATTTTGTAAGCTTTAATTTGATATGGGGGTTAAGGTATGTGCATACGTAATGCGGACGTGCTACGTCCTTTAGACTGGAAACACCACTGAAGTTTTTCTATGTTAGTAGTGTTTTCTCCTTGAAGTGAAAAAAACATGTTTTTTCGTTTGTTTTTGCTGAACAAGCTGTCGTAAGTTCAACTCAGAGAAAAACTCTGAGCTCCAGACGGGACTCGAACCCACAGCCTTCCGAATGCCAGCCGGACGCTCTCGCCATTGAGCCACTGGAACTGGGATAGTAGACCGAGGTTGTTTTTCGATATTTATACCTGGAAGGTTGTGGGTTTGAGTCCCGTCTGGAGCTCAGAGTTTTTATCGGAGTTTAACTTACGACAGCTTGTACAGCAAAAACAAACGAAAAACTTTACCAACTTCAGACTGAAACACTAATAACATAGAAAAACATTTACCCAGGAAATAAACTGACACAATGCGACTTGTAGCGCAACAAGTACTTGTGACACACGTACAGTTTGACTCGTTCCCAGGTATAAATATCGAAAAAAGGTCCACCATCTGAGTTCCAGTGGCTCAATGGCGAGAGCGTCTGGCTGGCATTCGAAAGATTGTGGGTTCGAGTCCCGTCTGGAGCTCAGAGTTTTTCTCTGAGTTTAACCATAGACAATCCAATGCTCTAACTTACGACAGCTTGTACAGCAAAAACAAACGAAAAAACTTTACCACTGAAGCTATTAAGAACAATTAGAATAGAACTAGACCATTACTAGCACCCGGTATTTTTCAAATGAATACCAAATGGATTTACCATTTGTCAAAGTCATTTGCCATTTACCATAGTCGAAGCCAAAGTAAGAGCGGTCAAACAAGCTCCTGCACCTACCAACGTAACGGAGTTGAAATCGTATTTGGGTCTGATTAATTTCTATGGTAAGTTCCTGCCCAATTTATTATTTTTTTATTTATTTATTTATACGAATTTTTAATCAGGATAATAACACTTCAGTAATACAATTTACTGTTATAAATGTGTGTCCTGAATTTATGAAATACTATATATTAGTAAACTACTATACGTTTTATATAAGTAATATCTATTTGAAGTACAATTCAATGGCTTTGAGGAAGTCTATTGTGTTATCTATTTTTCTAATATGCAGGGGTAGATTATTGAATATAATTCCTGCTTGATAGAAAAAAGCCTTTTGAGTGCCACTTAATCTCGTTTTTGGTACGATAATATAATGCTGATTGTTCCTACTAGATTTTCCATGATCCATTAATTTAAAATAATGTTTGAAATTTTCACAAAGTTCTCCTTTAAGCGATTTGTAGACCAAAGTCGACCATGTTAGAGCCCCTCTACAGATTACTTCGTAAAAATGAAGCATGGAAATGGGGACAGAATAGACCAAGGCATTTGAACTGTCAAAAACTCTGATTCAATCCTCGTCCGTGTCGGTTCATTTCAGCCAACAAAGAAATTAACTGTTTCCTGTGACGCCTCAACCTATGGCGTCGGTGCTGTGTTGTCCCATCAGATGACTGATAGAACCGAGGAACCCATTGCTTTTGGCTCCCGAACTTGGGCGGAAAAGAAGTATTCACAGTTGGATAAAGAAGGTCTAGCGATGGTGTATGCAATCAAGAAATTCCACCGTGCCGGGTTCTTCCGGATCAAAAGGTTCTCCCAAAGGACGTTTTCGAAGCGATGTTTTTTCAGCTCTATCTTGCCCTATAATCATCACCAGTATTCGATTGCTCTTAATGTAGTGCTCGCTGGTAGGCTTCGTCATAGGGCATGTTTAGATGGACTAAAAGTTGGCTCGGGTAAGAGGGACACCCTACCCTCCGAGACAACTTTGTCGTGTGTTTACATGAGGAATTAGATTATGACTTCTGAATCGGTTTAAACCTGGAGGACTGGGTATAGTTATGCATCTAATTTAAGATAGCCGATCGTCGGGAAGAAACTGTATACTGTTAGAATTAAACGATCGAATTAAACTCACAGAAGCTTTTATACTTCTCCAATTATCAGGTTTCCAACTATTGTTGGAGACCAAGACCATTTTTTTTCGCTTCGTGTTTGAAGCTCTATCAAAAGGCGAATTTCAGGGTGTTGCGCGCGCATCGTTTTGCAAAGGAATTGGCGGGCTCTCCACAAAGTAAGCAATGGCAAACAGACTTGCTAGCGAGCCAACAACAGCAGAATAACAGTGTTAAACATTCAGAAACTGTATCCATACTTCGTTTATTTTAAACAGTATGTTTACTTTGAGGGGAGCTTGCCAGTTTTTTTGAAAATTGATGCGCGTGCAACACCCTGAAACTCGCCTATTGTTTCACTTTCTACCGCCATTTTGTTTCGCAGTTTTGCCTCCGGTAGGCGAGTCAAATAGTTTACATGGAGGGAACTTTGTCTCGCCCCCTAGGGTAACCCTACCTTGCAAAGAGGGTGACCCTACCCCCATGGTGACCCTAGTACCCGAGACAAGTATGAAATTCCCCAAGTAAACGCTCGCTGTCGGGACTAAGTAAAATGAACACAAAGTTGGCTTCCCCAGGGTAGCTCGTGGGGTAAGGTGACCCTTCTACCAGGGACAACGTGACAACGTTTGTCCATGTAAACGGCCCCACACAGCAAAAAATGATTTTCTTATTAAGAATTTTTTTTCTTATTTTAAGAAAAATTTTCTTAAAACAAGAAAATCATTTTCTTAGAAAGAAATAAATTCTTAAAATAAGAAAATCATTTTCTCAGTAAGAAAAAAAATTCTTAAAATAAGAAAATCATTTTCACGATTTTCCTAGTAAGAAAAAACATTCTTAAAATAAGAAAATTATTTTCTTATTAAGAAAAAAAATTTCTTAAAATGAGAAAAAAGTTTTTTGCAAGGATCGAGATTTACTGCATATAGTCTAAGGAATAATACAAAGTATATACTGACACTACTAATTTTGTACGTTGCCTATACTTGGAAAGCACGGATGGCGCGTGAAGCTGTTGCAGGCGCGTATCTTCTCACCACAAAGGTTCAAAGTTAAATCGAAATATTGCAATGAATTTGTAATGAAACTATATCGCGTGCATGTATATAACGGTAATATAATTCTACCGAACTTATAATACCCTTGGGAGAAATTAACTGTATATATTTGAGTGTGCCTTTGGAATAAAGGTTGTTGTTGTTGTGAGTCGTTGATGGTCGGCCGTGTTTTATATAAAGAAGTGAAGTTTCGCTAAATCCAGGGGAGAACCGTAACATTGGCGACCCCGCCAGGATCAAATAGTTGAAGAGACTCGAACGTTGGCCAAGGCTGGGCGAATCTGCCGTGAAATGGCATCGAGAGATGACTTTTTGAACGCCTACAATAAAGAACCTCGAGAACCGGTGGGAGATTCTATTCGAGAAAGAGACGAAGAAGTTTAATGAACAGTTAAGACTCGTTCAAGAACAAAGAAGTGTGCAGAGAGAAGAAATCGATCGAGCTGAACACATCGGGCGTTAGTTGAAAGCCAGCTGAGTGACATCAATTCTAGATTGCCAAAAACAGAGTCGGTCTGTGGAGTGTTGCAGAAGGAAACCATCGGGCTGGCGAAGCGAGTGGAAACCATAGAAAAGCGTTCACATACATGGGACCCGTTAGAAGACAGATCCCGGTCAGTTCATGCTGACCTAGTTGGTGAAATGTACCACGAGTTACAGAATAAATTTAAGGGCGACTTTACATCTATAGAAAACCAATTGACCGAACAGGAAAACAATTTACATAAATTAAAGACGGTGTATTTGAAATTAGAATAGAAAGTTGTCAAATCTCAGCCAGTACCCCAAACTCCAGTTGAAAAATTTAGATTTAAAACTTCTCCATCCTCAACGAGTACAAGGGTATTACCAGAACTACCAAGAACTAGGCAATTCACTAGAGAGAATAGTAACTTCGCTGATAACTCAAGGCCTGTACAACGACCGGTTCCGTACAGTGGAGACTCGCTTTGGGAATCCTATTTCGCGCAGTTTGAAATAACCGCGCAGTTTGAAATAACCGCACAGTTGAACGGTTGGTCGGATCAACAGAAGGCAGCGTAGTTGGCCACAAGTTTAAAAGGACCAGCGGTGAATGTTCTCGGCAATCTTCCTGCAGATCGTCGCCAAGACTATCAGGCGTTAGTAGCTGCTTGGAAAGCCGATACGGGTCGACTCATCGAACGGAGTTATCGAGGGTTCGTTTTAAACATAGAACGAAACAGAAGGAAGAAAGTTTGGCAGCATTAGCGGAAGATCTAGAACGACTTGGTCGATTGGCATATCCTGATGCTCCAGCAGATTTACAAAACGTGTTGAGCCGAGACCAATTTGTCGATGCACTGCCGGATGAGGACATGCGACTAAGAATAAAGCAAGAAAGACCGACGAAGTTACAGCGTGCCTTAGAGTTACCCCTGGAATTAGAGTCCTTCCAACTTGCGAGCAGACAACGCCAGTACCGAACGTCCCGGGAGACGAAACTCAACGGAACCAAGCGAAATACAGACGACGCACAGCAAACTGTGACCAGCACAGACAAAGGAATAACGCCACTGTGTCACGTCGTCGAACGTCTTGAGAAATCGTTGCAGGACTGCTTAAACTTTGTTGCAGCTGCTGGTACACGCCGAAAAACGCAAAGAAGACCAAGGATCGGCTGTTGGAAGTGTGGCGAGCCAGACCACTACCGACGAGACTGCACTCTGAGTATCCCACCTCGTGGTTCAGAAAAGAAGGAAAACGTGAAAAATGAAAAAGAGGGTGAACAGTGTTATATTTTGAACGCTCTCTCTTCTACTCTTTATTTACACTCCTCACTCTCCTTCTTCTCTCTCTCTACATCCCTCGTGACTCTTCCTACACTATCAGTTACTTATTAACTAATACTTCCTTAAAGGAAGTAGTTACATCACTACATCCCTCTCTTTGTTCAGATAAAGTTTCTTAAACTGTCAACTAAACCGAAATGTGAAATATTTTAAAATTTTATAGTTATAGTTCGTGTTCGTCTTATTATTTTTTTAAGTCTACTTAATAACCACATCTGAGTTAATCGGATTTCCATACAGTTCTCTTTCCATACGTCTCCTTGTTGATCTTCTTACTGCTGGTTCTGGAACATCCTTGTTCTTTTCTTCTTCTGGAGTTTTGTTTTCAGATACGCTGTATTGTTCATCATCTGATTCTGTCACTGTATCTTTTATTCGTTTGAAGAAAGATGCATTTCTTACAACTCGGTGTCTTTGATTTTCTGCAACAATTTTAGTTCCTTTGCGTTCGATCACAGTGTATGGGATAGATTCAAATCGTGTTGTAAATTTGTTTTTCTTTTTCTGCTTGAGGATGACCACATCTCCAACTCTTAGTTGTGAAGGTTGAGCATGTCGTCGTTTGTCCGCGTATTCCCTTCCTTTGTTTTTCGATTTGATGTCATTCTGTTTAGCTTCGTTATGTCTATTCACCACTTTATCTTTCGGGTTTAACATTGGTAACGCTCCTCGCACTGGGCGGTTGAAAAGAAGTTGTGCTGGTGGTACATTGGTGGAGCGGTGTGGAGTGGTGCGATAACTTAACAAGAAACGGGAAAGTTCTTGGACCCAATTCCGGTGTTCTGCACGAGCGGTTTTGATTGCTTTTCCTAGAGGTTTCATAAATGCTTCGGCCTCTGCATTCCCTTGTGGCCACTCAGGTGTTGACGTTTCATGTTTCACACCAAGCTGAGCTAAATAGTGCGAGAAATCTTTGCTGTTAAAAGGTGGGCCGTTATCAGATTTAAACTTGCATGGGACACCATGTCGTGCAAAGATAGCGTCAACTTTAGGTATGATTGTACTTGCTGACGTGCTTTTAACTATCTCTGCTTCGGGGTATCGTGAGTATTTATCAATGAGAACGATGATATACTGTCCGGTGGGAAGTGGTCCATAGAAATCAGCGTGGATGGTTTGCCAAGGTCCATCAGGCATCTCTGGTGTCTGTAATGGTTCAGGTGCATTGACTGGTCCAGTAATCTGGCAGGGTAAACACATTTCAAGTTCATCTTTTACGACTTTATCCATATTGGGGAACCATGCATATTCTCGTATTAATGCTTTTGTTTTCACGAGTCCTTGGTGGCCTTTATGGGCCAATTGGATAATATTTGCTTGTAGCGCCTGAGGTATAATTATTCTTGTACCACGTAGGAGTATTCCATTAGCATGATCTACAGTTATTTCATTTTGAATGTTGTGGAATGGTTTAACAAGATCACTACGCCAATCTCTTGACACAATCGCGTGTTTCACTGCCTGTAATATCGGATCAGAATCGGTGTGTGATTTGATGACCTCAAGTGGTACGGCTTCCCGTGCTGCGTTGGCTGATATAAAATGGACGTATTCTTCAGCCTCATTTCGTTTAGGGATTTTTGATCCTGGATGCCTTGACAGAAAATCAGCTGGGTTTTCACTTCCTGGCTTGTAGATAACGTTGAAATTGTATTGCTGAAGTCTCAAGAACCATCTTTCGATTCGTGCGGGAGGTCTGGAACGAGGGTTGTTGTAGATTAGTTGTAGTGGTTTGTGGTCAGTGATTAAGTTGAAAGCTGCCCCATACAGATATAGGTGAAAATGCTCAATACCCCAGACAATTGCCAGGGCTTCTTTCTCTGTTTGCGAGTATCGCTGTTCCACTGAGGAGAGAGCACGGCTAGCATAGGCGATGACGTTATTGGCATTCTGATTCGGATCTTTCTGTGTTAGTATGGCTGAAAGGCCGACTGGACTGGCATCTACCAGGACTGATGTTTCTCTTGATGTATCAAAATGACTCATGACTGGGGTGTTCATCAGTGCATGTTTTAAGTTTTCATATGCTGCCTGGTGTTTGGATGTCCATGCGAAACGTGTATTCTTACGTGTCAATTGTCGTAGTGGTGCCGTGATCGTAGCGTAATTGGGTATGAATTTGGAGCTATAGTTAGCCATACCTAACAAACTTCGCACTTCGCTGACCGTTGCAGGTTGTTTCGTGTTGGCAAAAGCGTCTACCTTCTTTGGATCTGGGCTGATGCCTTTCTCAGTGAAAACTAGGCCAAAAAATTCGAGATTCTTCTTTAGGAAACGGCATTTCTGGAGGTTAAGCGTGAGATTGTGATCTTGCAATCGAGCGAGGCATTCTTCTAAGGCTCGGTCGTGATCTGCTCTATTTTTGCCAAAAACAATAATATCGTCCGCAATGTTTTTGACCCCTTTTATTCCTTGTAAGGTCTCCTGTAACGCGTGTTGGAAAAGTTCTGCTGCAGCGTTGGTACCATAATTTAATCTTTTGTAACGGTAAAGACCGACATGAGTGCAGAACGTTGTTATGTTTCTTGACGCTTGGCTCAGCTCAAGCTGGTGGTAGGCTTGTGATAAATCGAGCTTTGAGAATATACGGGCCTCGTTGAGTTCCAGGGAAACAGCTTCAAGAGTTGGTATCGGGTGTCTGGTTCTTTTGATGGCCTTGTTTGCCGCACGCATATCGACGCATAATCGAATGTTATTATTTTGTTTGGGGACGATGACCACAGGGGAAACCCAATCTGTCGGTGTATTTTCTGGCACTTTCTCAATAATATCTGTCTGCTCTAATTTGTGTATCTCGTCTTCGACTTTCTGGCGGAGATGAAATGGTATCCGTCGCTGTGGTTGAGCAACAGGGGCCACTGTGTCGTCAATGGAAAGTTCAATTTCTTTGTTCTTTAACTTCCCAAGCCCACAAAAGACTGGCGCGTGTTTATCTAAGATTTGCTGCAGATGATTGTCGTCGACTGTTGTCGTCACAGATTTCGATGTACTTCCGTTTATCTGATTTAAATGAAGACTTACAAGTCCAAGTTCTTGTGCTGTTTCGGAGCTTAGTAGACAACCACCGTCGTCGGACGTTACGTAGATTGTGGCAACTGTAAATTTGTGCTTTGATTCCATTAGGGCTCGGAATTTCCCCTCCATTTGGACTGGTGTTTGTGCATTGAATGGATAGGCTTTGACAGATGTAGGCTTAAGTGACGCGTTGTTTATCTTCCGGAAGGTATTCTTGTCAATGACATTTATGCTAGAGCCCGTGTCGACTGTCATTTTCATAGAACATCCGTTTACGGATACTGATGTCTGTGGATTCTTTTGCTTGTTATTCACAGCATAGCAATATTCAGAATTCTCGCTATCCGCATCGCTGCTTGTTTCGTTTTCCTTTTTCACGGGCCGCACAGTCTGACGTGTTTTGGCGCTCTTTTGGCTAGAAAATGAGCTTCGACATTGACTGGCGAAATGATTGTATTTTCCACATTTGGCGCATGTTTTGTTCCTTGCAGGACACGGTTTATCTACATGCGGGTAGTCCCCACCGCAATTGTAACATTTCTTGTCGCGCTTCTCCGTCTTGGTGTATTTTCCCACGGGTTTCGTGAATGTATGCAAAGCTTCAGCGTGTAAATTCCCTTCGATGTCTGCCGCTTGTGCCTTGCTCATTTCTTCCCGTCTGCCGTCGAGCAACAGATCTTTTAAACTGTATTTGGGATCTCGTAAAGCTTGCTTACGCACTCTGCTAGACTTTCCTCCGGTTACAATTTGCACCATTATTTCGAAATCGACATCTGAAAATTCGCAGTTTTTTGACAACGAACGCAACCTTGTGTGATACTGATCTATTGTTTCCGACTCACCTTGTGTAGCTTGTCTAAATTTGTAAACTTCATACAAACGGTTCTTCTGTGGCTCAAAATAGTCTGTAAGGAGTTGCTCTGCCTTAGCCACATCATCATCCTCGCCTGGGTCAGGAAACTGCCGGAAAATTTCTCTTATGCGTGGTCCTGCTTGATATAGTAACAAAGCGCGTTGACGGGTTTTATTAGTAATATTGCTTGCAGTCAGGAATGTTTTAAAATCCGCTAACCAGGTTCGCCAACGAGCCGCTTGATTGCCCCCAGCTTCTAAATCCGGATCAAATGGTGGCATGGGAGAAACGAATGATGCCATAGTTGTTCGTATCACAATATCAACTCGTCGCCATTGTTATATTTTGAACGCTCTCTCTTCTACTCTTTATTTACACTCCTCACTCTCCTTCTTCTCTCTCTCTACATCCCTCGTGACTCTTCCTACACTATCAGTTACTTATTAACTAATACTTCCTTAAAGGAAGTAGTTACATCACTACAAACAGTAAGAAAGCGGACGGAAGTCGGGAAACTGTTTAACGCTGGGGTCACGGAGCGGAAGCCAGCAACAGAGATAACGGAAGCTCCATCGTACGTCCTCAAGACAGGAACGGTATCGGCGTTAGGCGACAGTTTGAGAATTGGCGGAGAAATTGAAGGTGTGACCTGTCAATTGGTGATTGATACTGGGTCAAATTTTACTATCGTGAGACCAGATATCATCAAGGAAGCAAAAGTAGAGGGGAAGATTATTCCTATAGATACTTCTTTACGGACGGTTACCGGAGAAAGTGCTCCTGTTGTTGGCCGTGCAAATTTAAGATTTCGGTTGGGAGACTGGGTCACATATCAAGAGGTATGGCTTGCTGACGTCACAGATCCTTGCATACTTGGTCTAGATTTCCTGATCCCACGATTGTCATGTCGATATTGCGGGTGGAGCTCTCCAGATTCGTCAACAGGAAATTCCTTTGGCCCTGGATAGGCAATCTAACAACCAACCCAGTTGTCGCAGAGTGGTAGTTGCAGAAACGGTCGAAATTCCTCCACGGTGCGAGTCAGTAGTTTATGGATCTCTCAGAAATGGAGGAGATGTAGTCGATGTGTGGGGAAGTGTCGGTCCACTACAGCAGAGAAACACACACGCATCTCAAGGCATACTGGTCGGAAAACGTTGGTTGATTTCCGGTCACCTGGAGGTCTTCCTGTTCGAGTTTTGAATTTGTCGGACAAAGTTCGCTATCTAAAGAAAGGGACAGAAGTTGCCGACTTCGAGCCTGTGGTATACGCCGTGAGCATGGAGAAAGAACAGACTACACCAGTTGTACCGAATACAGATACGGGCGTTCCAGCACATTTGGTTGATCTGTTCAACAGAAGTGGAAGAAATCTGAACGTAGATCAGCAGGGAGAATTGAAAAACCTGTTAGTACAATTTCAAGACGTGTTCTCCAAGGATAAGCACGACCTGAGAAGAACAGGACTGGCTAAACATAAGATAGACGTCACTCACTGAGCTGTCTAAGCAAGGTGAAGGTCAGCTTTCCAGATTTTGGAAAATTTGGAAAGTTGCAGCTGATTGGTTCATCACTTTGAACGGAATGTTGTGCTCCGACTGCGGGGGAGGCTAGAGGGATCGTGGAAAATCGTTCATTCAATAAAACAGAAAATTATAATATATGTAAGCATTAAACGCAGTTAACAGCGAACTTTCCGTGTCGTTCGCGTTCCGTAGTTTCCGAAGGTTGTCAGGTTGCCCCTTGATTAGGGACCCGTACTCCCTGGGCATTCCGCTGAATCACGTGATCAAGGAGTACTTAGGGGGGGCAACGCGCACCCCTGCCGTGTTCCACAGTTCCACGACCTGGGAAGAACAGGACTGGCTAAACATTAGAGACAGCCTCTCCTATACGACAACCCACGAGGATCCCACCTTTGGTTAAGCGAGAAGAGGCTTCAAACGCGATCAACGACATGAAGGAGCAAGGGATCATAGAGCCTTCAAAGAGTCCTTGGGTCTCTCCTGTTGTCTTGGTCCGAAAGAAAGATGGGGGTACAAGATTCTGCGT
Organism: Corallium rubrum; assembly: GCA_964035015.1. Classification (NCBI taxonomy): domain Eukaryota; kingdom Metazoa; phylum Cnidaria; class Anthozoa; order Scleralcyonacea; family Coralliidae; genus Corallium; species Corallium rubrum. The sequence goes on from CAXIUP010000034.1 coordinate 66,910, forward strand.
AGATTACAGGAAACGCCTGCTTCAGTAGTGTGGTGGTAACATCGTCGGCTTGCACGCGAAAGAGATCGAGTTCGAAACCTGGGAGGCGACATGCAATTTTACAGTCTGATTGCTGCATGTCAGCACGGCTTCATCGCTAATAAATCCTGTGTTACGCAATTAATCGAGGTCCTTGACTACATCGGTTCCCAGCTTGACAGCGGAGGTCAAACTGACGTCATCCTTCTTGACATGTCAAAAGCGTTTGACAAAGTAAACCATCAGAGGCTGATCGAAAAACTTCGTCAATACCGTTTTGGTGGAAATATTTTACAATGGTTCCAGTCCTACTTGCATAACCGCCGACAGAGAGTCACTGTTCTTGGTGCCACTTCAAACATTCTCCCAATCACCTCTGGTGTGCCTCAGGGCTCAATCCTAGGTCCAATGTTGTTTTTATTGTATGCCAATAGCTTACCTGATGCTGTTATCTCCAGTCAAGTAGCTGCCTTTGCGGACGACACGAAGATATACAAGATGATAAAATCTTCTGATGATGCCTCGTGCCTACAGAACGACTTGAACAACCTCGACTCTTGGTCATCTTCAGCCGGGCTTTTATTCAACGAGACCAAATGTAAAACTCTGCGGATAACACGGAAACTAAAACCTGACGCGACAGATTATATACTGAATGGCACTCCATTGGTTGAGACCAGAGAGGAAAAAGATCTTGGGGTTTGGATCACAAGCAACTTGTCTTGGTCGAAGCAAGTTTCGAAACAATGCTCTAAAGCCAACCGAACGCTGGGCTATATCAGAAGGAATACAAGGCATATCCGCAGCACCCAAGTGAGACGGACCATTTACCTTACGTTGGTGCGCCCTCATCTGGGATACGCTACTCAAGTCTGGGCTCCCCAGTCCAAAGACCTTATTAGGCAAATTGAAAGAATACAGAGACGGGCATCGAAATATATACTGAACTTACCTTTTTCTTGTGACCAATCCTATAAAGAACGACTTATTAACCTTGATCTTCTACCATTATGTTATTGGCATGAATACTTGGACATGGGTTTTTTTTCAAAGCAACCAAAGGCTTAATAAATCTGAATCCTACTGTAATCCCCTCTGTGGTCTGCTGTTCAAAACCTACTCGGTCAAATACTAACTCTAACTCTGTCCACTTCATCATTCGTAAATGCAGAACTACCACTTTCCAGAGATCATACTTCAACAGAACTACAAGAATATGGAACACGCTCATTAACGAACTTACCAATATTAATTTCAATGCACTAGAACTGGCAACATTTAGATCTCTAATGCTCAGCTACTACTTTACTGCTCTTGTGAATACCTATAACCCTGACGATCCACGTTCTTTCAAAACTATATGTCCAAATTGTAATAATTCTCGCAGTCTAACCCGCAGCATTACTTGCTGTTTTTAGCATTTATTTCTATATTGTATGTATGTTGTATATTGTGTAAGTTTTATTGGAATATTTGACTTTAACTTTTATATTTTTGGGCCCGCAGTAATTGGCCTTCACGCTGTTGCGGTGACCCTGCCATAGGTATACATGTATTTAGTCAAGTCTATGGCGAAGCTTATAAAATAAAAATAAAATAAAATAAAATGAAACTAAACGCTGTCACTAAGAAAGATTCATATCCACTTCCTAGAGTAGACACCAGTCTCCATTCTTTCTTTGGTTCTACGTGGTTCTCAACCTTAGATCTAAGAAGTGGTTATTGGCACTTGGCAGGTAGAAATGGACGAGTCGGACAAGGAGACAACAGCGTTTACGACCGGAGAAGGATTGTGGCAGTTTGTAGTTATGCCATTTGGACTAAGCAATGCCCCTGCAACCTTTGAAAGGCTTATGGAGCAGGTACTTATGGGACCTCCCTGGACTGTCTGTTTAGTGTACTTAGATGATGTCATCGTCCATGCGCAGTCGTTCGAGGAGGAGCTTAATCATCTGCGAGACGTATTCACTCGGTTAAGAAGCGCCAACTTGAAGCTCAATCCAAAGAAGTTCCATCTCTTCCAAGATGAAGTCAGTCATTTGGGACACAAGATTGGTAGGACTGGCATATCGACCGATCCGAGCAAAGTAGAGGCAGTGGAAAACTGGCCTGTTCCACAAAGTGTTCCGGAGGTGAGAAGCTTTTTGGGTTTATGCTCGTACTATCGACGATTTGTCAAGCGTTTTCTGAAGTAGCTCAACCACTAAATGAACTGTTGAAGAAAGGAACACCATTTGAATGGACGAGTGAGAGTCAGATTTCGTGGGAAACCTTAAAGAATCGTTTAACCACAGCGCCAATACTGGCCTACCCTTGTCCTGACGAAAAATTCATCTTGGATACTGATGCATCTAATTACGGGTTGGGCGCAGTGTTATCGCAAGTCCAAGGTGGCGAGGAGCGCGTCATAGGATACTACATCCCTGAATAGGGCAGAAAGAAATTATTGCGCGACACGAAAAGAACTCCTTGCTCTGATTGCAGCCGTTGAACACTGTCATTCCTCTACGGACGGAGATTTGTTGTAAGAACCGACCATTCAGCACTTCAGTGGTTGAACTTTAAGGACGTTCAAAGGCAGTTAGCACGTTGGTTGCAGAAGTTACAGCAATATGATTTTATTGTAATTCATCGACCTGGAAGGAACCACACGAACGCAGATGCGCTGTCACGGCGACCTTGTCTTCCTTCCGATTGTCAGTACTGCCAGAAGATAAAGAGCGCAAGTGTTTCAGAAATACCCACTGTAGAAAGCAAAGAAGTTACAAATGCGGTTGGGGAGATCTCGCGTTCTACGACGTTGACGAGTGAATCGGAAATCCAAGAAGAGGAAGTTTCTCGTATCGTTGATGTCAGGAAGTTGCAGACGGAAGATGATCATATTGGCCCAATATTGAGTTGGCTGGAGAAAGGGGCTGGTCGTCCTGATTGGTCCGTCGTAGCACAGTATAGCAGAACAACCAAGATACTGTGGGCTCAGTCGGATAGTTTGCGAATCCACGAAGGCTGTGTATACCGGTTATGGGAAGGCACCATGACTAAGGAATCTTGCTTTCAATTAATTGTCCCAAAAAAGATGCAACCTGAAGTATTACAACAACTTGACGGAAGTCAGACAGCAGGACATTTTGGAGTAAATAAGACATTACAGCGACTCAGACAGACGTTTTACTGGGCGCAATGTCAAATAGACGCGTAAAGCAGTGGTGCAAGGAGTGCGACATGTGCTCTTCAAAGAAGGGACCACACCGAAAACCGAAAGCTCCTCTAAAACTATATGCAGTAGGAGCTCTAATGGAACGCATTGCTGTTGATGTAATGGGGCCTTTCCCCATTTCTAATCAAGGAAACAAATACCTGTTGGTCGCGATGGACTATTTTTCAAAGTGGCCCGAAACATACCCTTTGGCGAATCAAGAAGCAAAAACTGTCGCAGCCGTCCTTGTACAAGAGTTTACCTGTAGGTTTGGCACACCGTTGGAATTGCATTCTGACCAAGGGCGTAATTTCGAGTCGCAAGTAATTAAGGAAATGTGCAGAATCCTAGGGATACGTAAGACAAGGGCAACCCCATATCACTCTCAATCTGATGGAATGGTAGAGCGGCACAACCGAACGCTAGCTGGTCAACTGGCCATGTTCGTTAATGAAAACCACACTGACTGGGATGAACATGTGCCCACCGTGCTAATAGCATATAGAACAGCAGTGCCTGAGTCAACTGGCCAAACCCCAGCCAGAATGATGATGGGACATGAATTACGACTTCCAATTGACCTGATGTATGGGAAGCCACCTGGAGATGTAAACAGAATAAATTCCGATTATGGAAAACAGCTGAGCGAAAGTTTAGAACGAGCTCACTCGTTCGCCCGGAATCGACTTCGCATATCAGGTGAATGGATGAAAAACCAATATGACATAGATTCCTCAGAAAACCGGTTCGAAAAACACGACAATGTCTGGCTCTATACTCCTCAAAGGAAAAAGGGATTGTCACCGAAATTACAACGGTACTGGAAGGGTCCCTATACCGTAGTTAAACAAATTAACGATCTCGTTTACAAGATACAGGCTGGACCTCGCTGTAAGCCAAATATTGTACACCGAAATCGTTTGCGGAAGTACCATGGTCCCCATCCTCAGACATGGTTAAAAGGTTCTCAACAAACTGAAAATCAATTACAGCAGGACACTGACGAATTATCACAACCAAGTGTCGAAGCCTTGCAGCCCCCACTAGATCCAGTGCAACCCGACGAGAGCGATCTACAACTACCTCGCAGGAGCTCGAGATGGCGCCATCCTCCAAATCGACTACACTTTTAAACGGAATAACACTTTTGTTACTTACAATAAGGCTTGGACAACAATGCTTGGAACACTCTGCAAAAATCGTCAAAAACGGCAAACTGTCGCAACAATTTTGTCCAGGATTGTAGTTGGATAATATCATTCTAATTGATTAATGTAAACAGTGTCTTTTTTCTTTCATTATTGAATTAGTTAGTAGTCGGGCGGCCAATATTAAAAAAATCTTTGAATTCTATTTTTGGCCTCTCAAATACATTTAAGTTCATCTGGTTAAGTAGATAATTGACATGTATTCAATTAAATTCAATTAAATCAAAGTTGGTACAAGTTGTCCTTAACAAGCTTGTCGGATGAACAGCATTGTTACGTGTGAATAGCTGTGCTTCTGCCCCTTTGCGACAACAACCTGTTGACAAGCTGTGAGATTTTTATCTGATTTTTCGAACATAAAAACAAGCGATAAACCATTTAAAAAGTAAACTGATGTAGGTGTTGCCTATTAAATAACATTCTGATCTCAGCGTTAATTATCCGAACAACTGATGGAGATATACAGGCTTATATTCTGAATTAAATACGCATTAAATGTAAACAATTTCTGGGTTTTACCTTGTTTTGTCTAAATTCTGAGCTTTGCTCGTATCCTCGACCGTCTTCAGAGAAGTGTAATTAAACGGTGTTTTTGCGCGTAAGTTTTGTGTGTAATTGAAATTAGAACATTTAAATGTGCAACTTGAATTAGAGATTAGAGTACTTGAAACAGAGTTGACCACGTGTCATTCAAAGATTTTCCTTCCTAGACTGGGATAGTCCGGTGTTTGTGGATTTCAATCGATTCTCGTATCTGTCGGGCGAAATAGTTGGTTACAGGTGCGAGAAATGTTCGGACTCTTCCCACTTTATTCTGTGGTCCTGTACCCACGCGTGTTTGGCAAGACCTGATTTGTCCAGTTTAACGTACTTACAGCAGTCTTTATGTTCTTTTTGTCAGGTGTTCAGGTTGCGTCCGCGGTTTCGTCGATGTATACCATACCGCATTCACATGGGATACCGTATATACCAGCCGCTTTCATGTTGTTGTTAGTTTTGTCCTTGTGTTAAAAAGTAGTTGGTAGATTTTTTGTAGTGATCTGTGGTAGACTTTAATGTTTGATCTGTATAGTATTCGTTCAATTTTGTGGGAAGCAGGACCGATGTATGGAATGCAGACTGAGTTGGCGAATTCTTTAGTTTCGGCGTTTGTTAATTTGTGTCGTTTAAGCAGGATTTTATCATCAGAAAAACGGTTGTTTTTCAGAACCAGCCTTGGTACATCGCACCCACTCTGTTTGTGATAATAATTCTATCGACCAAGAGTTAGCACATGCACTTAAAGTTACAAGATACCCAAGGGGATTTGCTCTTACGCGCTGAATATTTTCCCAATTTGTCTCAAATTTCCACCAAATGTAGCTAGATAAATGAAGATCATCATCGTATTATTAAATAAAAAAAACAAACGACTTTTCTATGCATACTTACGGATATTAACCAACCTTCCCTACGCGGTTGTTGTTGATCGCTGGTTTTACTAAAAATCTGTCAAATTGTCATATTTACACTTCTCAAAGATAGTTCTAAAAAAGTGTGTTGGCTAAACTATTTATTGCTTTAGTAGTTTAGCAGCTAGGACATATCCTTTCCCGATCCGTGTCATATCAACGACAATGGACAAACAAAGGTCCGCAACATAGTTAATTTTGAGCTAAATAAATCACGCGAATTCTTATAATTACATCAATTCGTATGAGTCTATGGGGTTGAGGGTGACCTTTGGGAGCACTTCATCCCCAAACCAAATCTTTATTAAAATAGTAATGCTATATACAAAATTGATTCATATATTAAGATAATAAAGTGTCCACGATAAGTCATTTGACGCAGTTCGCATGACAGACTCTATATAGGAGTAGTGTTTTTGTGAAAATTTTTTAACCAACATATACAGTTTCTTTGTTGGTTTGTTTGTTTGTTTTTTGTTGTGTTTGTTTTGGGGTTTTTTGTTTTGTTTTTTTTGTTTGTTTTTTGTTTTGTTTTGTTTTGTTTTGTTTTGTTTTGTTTTGTTTTGTTTTGTTTTGTTTTGTTTTGTTTTGTTTTGTTTTGTTTTGTTTTGTTTTTTGTTTTGTATGGTTTTTTGTTTTTGTTTTTGGTTGTTTGTTTGTTTGTTTTTTTTGTTCGTTTTTTGTTTTAAATAAAGATGTGCAAAATCGTTGAATTGGTGGGATGGGAGGTAATTTGTTCGCTTTACCAAGCTTACGCATAGCTTATTGTGTAAAGCTCTTGATCACAATGGTTCATATGGTGCGTGTTGAAGTCTTATAAGGACGACTAGGTGAAATTTGATTGGTAGATTTTCCCGCGAAAAAGAGGAAATACCGTTTCCATTGGCAGACTATTCATTGCCTTGTGTTCTGCACGTGCGGAGTCATGCTGGTCGGAAAGACTGACCTTTATACCCGTCTGGGGTTTATTTGAGTTGCTGACAGCCGAGAAATTGATCTTTGTCCGCATCCCTACCGATTTAAAAGGCCTTTACGCAGCTTTACATTTTGCTTAGACGTTTTTGTCTCATTAACTTAAATTTATATTTGCTATAGGCGTATATAAATTGGCTTTAATGATCCAACTCCTTACACGCATATTTTGCGACACTAAGAATACAGCTATGACACACACGCAATGTTTTTGTGGGAGAAGGGTTCGGGGAGAAGTACTCCGAGCGGTGAAAATTGTGGCCAGCCTCATCCCAACAACTCAACGTTACGGTCTTAGTTGTCCTAGGGGTAATAATCCCAAGTAGGACTCTAGTCTAATGTCCTAGGGGTGGTAGATCCCCATGTTGGACTTTGCCCAAGGGGTCGTAGTTCCCCAAGGTCATCCTACATGTCCAAGGGGTAATAGATCCCCGAGTTGGACATTCCTTACTTTCGACTAATTCTTATAATTACATCAATTCGTATGAGTCTATGGGGTTGAGGGTGACCTTTGGGAGCACATCATCCCCACAAATACGCAGAATGCGTATTCCCCATAGACGAATAGCCCTTCCCCTGAAAATTGGCTCAGATGCGTCGGTATATAGTTCAAGGCAGTCTGAGTTTTGCCATGAAGAAGATAAGAAAACTTGCACTCTTCCAGTTAACAATAAACTGTTTCCGCATCTCGAGATCTTTAAAAAGCCCGCGCCTAAGCTTTATATGATTGATGGTGCGGCTTTGTAATATTTCTCGTCAGCTCGATCATTCGTTGAAAATTTAGAGTGCCTATTAGAGATTGAAGTTCTTTTAAAGTACATGACCGTTTGTTTTGAAATAGGTCGAAAGCTGCCCGTAGGCGTTCAATTTTTATTATTTTTTATTTATTTATTTATTTATTTTTTTTTATTTTTATTTTTTTCATCCTGACACTGTCTAAGATAATGCCCATAAATTCGAATACTGTTGCTGAACCCTGTGTTTTACCGGCGGCTGTTGGAATACTAATGTTTTTTAAAGTAAGCAACATGCCAGTTAAACTTGTTGACAAATGTTATCATACGGTGGTGAAGGTGATGGTGGCTCAATAATGAGAAAGTCATCAAGAATATGACACACAAACGAAATGTGACACTTATTTTGTAAGATCCACTCAATAGCGTCGGAAAGCTGGTTGAAAAGATATGCAGCGCTCCTTAGACTTTGTCATAATAATATTTACCGTTCCGAAACACGCCGAGAAATTCATAATCGTCTGGGTGAACTGGAATGAGCGGAAACAATCCTGTCCGAAACGTTTTATGCCTTCAAGAATTAATGCTTGTCGTGCCCGACTTTGGAAATGAAATATGAACTCTGATCGTGCGGAACTTAGCCGAATTCTTTTTGGTACTAAACTAATTGGGAAGACTTGAAAAATAGTAAACGGTGGGGTATCGAATGGACAAGCCACGCGGCCAAGAGAGATATCTTTTTCCAAATTTGAAGTGACAATGTTTGGATGGGTAAAGGCGGTAGGCAATCTTTTTTTGAACTACAACAGGTGTTGGTATCAAATATTTACGTACATTATTAGCGTTTAGCTCTGTTGGAATTGCGCTGGCTGTTGGACGAACGGTCTTCGTCTGTTCGTTGCCTTTGATCGACTGAACAATGACATCCGGCGTGTGTGCCGTCACAGCGGTTACAAATATGGCGGTAGGTACATGGGTTTCTTTTGCAGATTCCGGTCCTATTGAAGTTGCGGCAAATCTATTTCTGACCGATTTAAAAATTTGTTTAGCACAGCTTCCGACGAAACTTGAAATCGTAGATGCACCAACCTAGCCCTCTGTGGCATTGCGCAGCGTGGCGAATTCGTGCGTAAAAACACTCATGTACGTAGTGAAGGCAGTTGTCCACTGTTCGATCTCTGCGATATTCGTGCTGGGTTGGGTGGATCTTTTAACTTTAATCACATACATGTAGTTCTCAAGCGTTAACAAAACGGGCTGTTCGTCTGTTGTATAATAACTAGATTCTTCGGCAAAAGTTTAGACAGTTCAAATAACTCACCCGACTGAAGTTGCAGTTCACGTATGTGGCTGGTAGCTGTCGACTCGAAGAATTGGTGGAGATGTGTGCAGTGTCTCGGTGGCTGTCTGTCGTAAATCAGTCGGCGGATCGTAGCGGTTCGTTCGGGACCACTGGACCAGACGTGCTTGTCATGGCTTTAACGGCAGCGCGAGCGGCGTTGGTAGCTATCTCATTCACTGATTCTGGAACACTCCTCGCGGCGATAGATTGTATTTGGGTCAACTGGACGTCGTTCAGTAAAGGACTTTCGCTGGGAGGTGTAGATGGCGTCTCGACGCTAGTTGATGGAACATCGGCCGTGGTAGCGGTTTCGGTTGCATCGTTGTTCGTTGAGGCATGTCGTTGCAATCTAGCGATCAATGTGTTTCGACGGCCATGGTCGGGTAGACCTTTTCCTGCACATCGTTGACGGAGGTCACGGATCGACGGCTAACTATCGTTGTTGGTGCCGGCAGCGTTTGGCGCAGCTCCTTGTCGTGCAACTTTTTGGCGTCGAGCGGGAGGCATATATCCTCACAGAAGCGTTTTCAAAATAATTTGTTCGCTTTACCGAGCTTACGCATAGCTTATTGTGTAAAGCTCTTGATCACAATCGTTCATATGGTGCGTGTTTAAGTCTTATAAGGACGGCTAGGTGAAATTTGATTGGTAGATTTTCCCGCGAAAAAGAGGAAATACCGTTTCCATTGGCAGACTATTCATTGCCTTGTGTTCTGCACGTGCGGAGTCATGCTGGTCGGAAAGACTGACCTTTATACCCGTCTGGGGTTCATTTGAGTTGCTGACAGCCGAGAAATTGATCTTTGTCCGCATCCCTACCGATTTACAAGGCCTTTACGCAGCTTTACATTTTGCTTAGACGTTTTTGTCTCATTAACTTAAATTTATATTTGCTATTAGGCGTATATAAATTGGCTGGAATTGGTTAAAACGCGCGCTCAACTTCGTTCTTTGAATGTGTCCATGCGACCCAAAATTCATTTGACTGAAAATAGGCTTTGAATATTTCGCGGGGTTTTTCACAGCTGTTGATGAATCTCCGTCCTCTCTGGTGTAAAAACAATCCTATTATAGTTGCCCAATAACAATGCGAGTGGATCAACATATCGTTCAAACAGGTGCGAAAGAAAAGATCAAACTTCAGTTGCTATTGCATGTGATCGAAGATACCCGCAAAGAGAAAGCCTAAAGCCGCGCCGCAACTGTGAAACCCCAGATCTGTAAAGAGGCAGAAGAGAACGAGAGCTTCTGAGAGTTCAAAATGTAAAACGGATGAGAATCTACTCTCCAAGATGAAGGGGAAAGCCTCAGAAAGGGTTATCTGGGAAAAGCTTTGGTCATTCCTTTTCCTACTTGAAGCATGAGCCTTTGCCACTCAAGGATAAATATTTGGTCATTCCTTTTCCTGCTTGTAGTACGAGCATTTGTAACTCAAGGATAAATATATCTTTTTCTACTCTCAAAATGCAGCTTTCTTGTCGGTGACTGATTTCTTCCGAGACTTACAAAACTGGCTTTTATTCATTTTACAAGGCTTTGTTACGCGAGTTATGTCGACATATAATAAAATTTCATAGTAAGAATAAAGTTTGATACTAAAATAACAGACTTTCCCGCCACGGATAGAGACTTGCGTAACGTTTTACTTAATACCTCATTCAATTTTCAATATTTTTAAATCAAACTTTTTTTGCCAGGTGATAGATCTTTATAAGCTTTACAAATATGTAAAAATATCATTTTCTGAATTGAATTTTTTTACTTTCTAGGGTATTCTGTAACCTTAAAGCTGGTTCTGAATTTCTGATAATAAAATCCTGATATAAATACGCATTATAAATCAACATGGTAACACGTTTCAACTGAGAACAAATACCTAGCACAACTTACCTGTTTCTTGAATTTTTCCAATTTTCTTTCTGACAAAATCAGCAAGCTCACGATTTCCATCAAGAATACATTTTTCTAAAACTTTATCCCAAGAACAGTTGTCATCAGACTCCGCTAATTGCTTAAATAGCGCTTCTGCTTCAGCATCTACAAAGAGAGATTGTTAAAGCAGAGAACCTTAAGATAAGATCTGGACACTCCGCAAGCTTCAAAGCATCTATTAATGGGCTGTGATTAAGTGATTGCATCCAAGCGCTGCTATTGGATGATTGCTTCTCTTGTTCACACCGTGCACAAGTTTTCATAAACGTTAACAAGAAGAAACAAGGGTTTTTGCTTAGTTTATACATCGTCTTTCAATAGACTATGCTTTTTTAACGTAGTGTTTCTCTATTTTTTAAAGGTCAACTCAAGGCAAATTACATTTTTCGCTTTGTATATGTATTAAAGCACGTAGAATCCGAATATGATGGGGGGAAAGAAAGAGCCTAGCACTAGCAAGTTTGTGACGTAAATGGAGGAACGATTTTACGATCCATTAAAGTAAACACACTTGAAAAGCGTCAAATACTTCTAATACATGTGCGGTTGGAAACTTGCCCAAGTTATATTCATCATAAATCAGCTTTTCTTATGATTTCAATCGTCCAGGTTCAGCTGTCACGTCACAAATTTGCTAGTGCCAGACTCTTTATATAAAACACGGCATTTTTTAGAATACTTCGTTAAAAAAATTCAGAAATCAACAATAAGTACGGTATGCTTTAAATTTTTATAATCATATTCGTATTCTCCACACTTTGGCGCATATAACAAGCTAGAAAAATAATTTGCCTTGAGTTGACCTTTAAGGAAAAAGAATATTGCCAAGTGAAGGAAATAGAAGTGTTACCGTTAAATAAATCTCCAAATCAGTTCCTCGTCGCGACCAATTCATTTTATGAATTCCGCAGAAATTTTCTAGCTTAAATTATTTTTTCAACTATAATCCTATTTGCGGTCGACTGCAGAATGTGATACGTTATAGCCTGTACAATTGGTGAGAAGTTCACACAACTATACTTTTTCGGATGTTTCAGAAAAATGCAAGCGTTTTGATAATCCTGGGTCCTTGGAGAAGAAGGGACGGAAAGAAAAAGAAAGGGCAACAACCAAACCCATGTACTTTTTTAATTAACGTTCAGATACTGAACGCTAAATACTGATTGGCTGACAGGTAATCCCCTTCATTTTAACATCCGGTTTTAGCAGGTTAAGAACTTACAAAGAATATTTACAAAGAATAGTATTTTTACTCATTCTCGTCCCCAGAGTCCTTCGATTCTCTTAGCGCGGCCGCACGAGAAGTCAAAGGGCTCTGGAGACACAGAAACCGGAAGTCCTAGATCCTAGGACATACGGGACATTACAAAGTCAAAACATACGTACAAGATGTATTCCTACAAAGCGCTTATTGGCCATCTTCTTCCATGGCGGGTTTACTGGGATAATTTGATCCATGTTTTGACTTTGTAAAGTCCCGTATGTCCTAGAATCTAAGACTTCCGGTTTCTGTGTCTCCAGAGCCTTTTGACTTCTCGTGCGGCCGCGCTAAGAGAATCGAAGGGCTCTGGGGACGAGAATGTATTTTTACTATGCTCTGTCTGCCTATATGCAAACAAATCTGCGCAAAGACCAATGTAACAGGTATGAGACAGAGTATCAAGGAAATATTGTAAACACAGGCTGAAGTGGATTATAACAAAGTAGAGTGATTACTGGAAAGCTAATATTTCGGGAAGTATAGCTCAGAACTTCACAAAATTTACAAAGAAAGACATTTTGATTATGTTCCTGCTGGTCATACTGTATAAATAAAACTGCGAGAAAGTCTTGAAAAAGGCTTACAGGTGTAGGAAAAATATCGTAGCTGCGCAAATAGAAACGGTATCTACACAGAAAGTGCCATAAGTGATTTTAATTGGTATATTTTCACGACACAAAATTGGGAGCGGAAAGTAAAATAAAAAGATGTACAATTTAAGTAAAATTTTCTTTCACATGCCTTTTACTCGAAATGTATTCTTCGCTACAAAGGGGGATTTTAAAGAGTTACAACGTAAAGGGGATTTGTTCGATTACCCTCCAATTCTCAGAAATGATAGTTAAATATATCACAAAACAAAACAAAACAAAACAAAACAAAACAAAACAAAACAAAACAAAACAAAACAAAACAAAACAAAACAAAACAAAACAAAACAAAACAAAACAAAACAAAACAAAACAAAACAAAACAAAACAAAACAAAACAAAACAAAACAAAACAAAACAAAACAAAACAAAACAGTGACTGGTGATTCGATAATTCCGAAAGCTTTTACATGTACGTTGACGGCTATTCCTGCGCATTTACTTCAGGCTTTTTTTCTGCCAATTTACAAAATGTTATGCAACTTTCTACTAGAATCGAATATCAAAAACCCCCGGTCACGTTTTTTAGCGCTTTGTACCAGGACTACCAGGAAAGAATCGAATAAAACAAATAATAGTAAAATAGAAATAAGAAAACCAACTTTGAAGTAAAGCTTGTGAAAGGTGGTCATGACATCCGTCTAGAGGAATCGTATATTACAAGTAATACTTGGCATTTCACTCGATTAAACTGGATATACTAGGTAATTTTGGTGAAGGAAAATTTCGAGTGTAGAATTTATACATTAAATATATAGATATACATTAGCTCACTGGTCAGAGCACTGCACTAGCATCGCAGGGTCGCGGGTTCACTACACTCGAAATTTTCCTCCATCAAAATTATCGAGGTGATCATGAACTAATAGTATTTATTAGTCTATTCGTGAAAATTTTAAAACAATTCACCTGGTTTTCGTTGATGCATACTTTACTCATGAAAGTTGAAGACATTACACAGTTTAATTCATTGCAACGTATTCCTTATTAGTTTATTAATTCGTTGTTCACCATTGTCTGGCGGCTTGGCGACAGTAGACTGTCTACCCGTAACAAATAAAATTGTCTCGCGTTAGCAAGAGTATATTAAAAATAATCTGGCGTAAATAAATTCGTTCAACTCGAACGACAACAACGCAACGTAAAGTATTAATTCATCACAGTGTGGATGAACCTTTCATGTGTCGATTATCGAGACGTCTCTGACGGCACGGCAGAATAAAAATTTTCTGGCAGAGGTTCTCTGCCCGCTCAAGGTAAAATAATAGAGTTGTCTATAACGACAACGCGACGTAACGAGTTATCAACGATCAAGAGATACTCCACTTTCCAGATATTAGAAAGATTGGGAAAAAATTTGGGACTCACGAACAGCAAGGTCACTCACTGAGCTGTCTAAGCAAGGTGAAGGTCAGCTTTCCAGATTTTGGAAAATTTGGAAAGTTGCAGCTGATTGGTTCATCACTTTGAACGGAATGTTGTGCTCAAACTGCGTGGGAGGCTAGAGGGATCGTGGAAAATCGTTCATTCAATAAAACAGAAAATTATAATATACGTAAGCATTAAACGCAGTTAACAGCGAACTTTCCGTGTCGTTCGCGTTCCGTAGTTTCCGAAGGTTGTCAGGTTGCCCCTTGATTAGGGACCCGTACTCCCTGGGTATTCCGCTGAATCACGTGATCAAGGAGTACTTAAGGGGGGGGGGGCAACGCGCACCCCTGCCGTGTTCCACAGTTCCACGACCTGGGAAGAACAGGACTGGCTAAACATTAGAGACAGCCTCTCCTATACGACAACCCACGAGAATCCCACCTTTGGCTAAGCGAGAAGAGGCTTCAAACGCGATCAACGACATTAAGGAGCAAGGGATCATAGAGCCTTCAAAGAGTCCTTGGGTCTCTCCTGTTGTCTTGGTCCGAAAGAAAGATGGGAGTACAAGATTCTGCGTAGATTACAGGAAACTAAACGCTGTCACTAAGAAAGATTCATATCCACTTCCTAGAGTAGACACCAGTCTCCATTCTTTCTTTCGTTCTACGTGGTTCTCCACCTTAGGTCTAAGAAGTGGTTATTGGCAGGTAGAAATGGACGAGTCGGACAAGGAGAAGACAGCGTTTACGACCGGAGAAGGATTGTGGCAGTTTGTAGTTATGCCATTTGGACTAAGCAATGCCCCTGCAACCTTTGAAAGGCTTATGGAGCAGGTACTTATGGGACTTCCCTGGACTGTCTGTTTATTGAACTTAGATGATGTCATCGTCCATGCACAGTCGTTCGAGGAGGAGCTTAATAATCTGTGAGACGTATTCACTCGGTTAAGAAGCGCCAATTTGAAGCTCAATCCAAAGAAATGCCATCTCTTCCAAGATGAAGTCGGTTATTTGGGACACAAGATTGGTAGGACTGGCATATCGACCGATCCGAGCAAAGTAGAGGCAGTGGAAAACTGGTCTGTTCCACAAAGTGTTGCGGAGGTGAGAAGCGTTTTGGGTTTATGCTCGTACTATCGACGATTTGTCAAGCGTTTTCTGAAGTAGCTCAACCACTAAATGAACTGTTGAAGAAAGGAACACCATTTGAATGGACGAGTGAGTGTCAGATTTCGTGGCAAACCTTAAAGAATCGTTTAACCACAGCGCCAATACTGACTTACCCTTGTCCTGACGAAAAATTCATCTGGGATACTGATGCATCTAATTACGGGTTGGGCGCAGTGTTATCGCAAGCCCAAGGTGGCGAGGAGCGCGTCATAGGATACTACAGTAGATCCCTGAATAGGGCAGAAAGAAATTATTGCGCGACACGAAAAGAACTCCTTGCTCTGATTGCAGCCGTTGAACACTTTCATTATTTCCTCTACGGACGGAGATTTGTTGTAAGAACCGACCATTCAGCACTTCAGTGGTTGATGAACTTTAAGAACGTTCAAGGGCAGTTAGCACGTTGCTTGCAGAAGTTACAGCAATATGATTTTATTGTAATTCACCGCCCTGGAAGGAACCACACGAACGCAGATGCGCTGTCACGGCGGTCTTGTCTTCCTTCCGATTGTCAGTACTGCCAGAAGATAGAGAGCGCAAGTGTTTCAGAAATACCCACTGTAGAAAGCAAAGAAGTTACAAATGCGGTTGGGGAGATCTCGCGTTCTACGACGTTGACGAGTGAATTGGAAATCCAAGAAGAGGAAGTTTCTCGTATCGTTGATGTCAGGAAGTTGCAGACGGAAGATGATCATATTGGCCCAATATTGAGTTGGCTGGAGAAAGGGGCTGGTCGTCCTGATTGGTCCGTCGTAGCACAGTACAGTATAGCAGAACAACCAAGATACTGTGGGCTCAGTCGGATAGTTTGCGAATCCACGAAGGCTGTGTATACCGGTTATGGGAAGGTACCATGACTAAGGAATCTTGCTTTCAATTAATTGTCCCAAAAAAGATGCAACCTGAAGTATTACAACAACTTGACGGAAGTCAGACAGCAGGACATTTTGGAGTAAATAAGACATTACAGCGACTCAGACAGACGTTTTACTGGCCGCAATGTCAAATAGACGCGTAAAGCAGTGGTGCAAGGAGTGCGACATGTGCTCTTCAAAGAAGGGACCACACCGAAAACCGAAAGCTCCTCTAAAACTATATGCAGTAGGAGCTCTAATGGAACGCATTGCAGTTGATGTAATGGGGCCTTTTCCCATTTCTAATCAAGGAAACAAATACCTGTTGGTCGCGATGGACTATTTTTCAAAGTGGCCCGAAACATACCCTTTGGCGAATCAAGAAGCAAAAACTGTCGCAGCCGTCCTTGTAGAAGAGTTTATCTGTGGGTTTGGCACACCGTTGGAATTGCATTCTGACCAAGGGCGTAATTTCGAGTCGCAAGTAATTAAGGAAATGTGCAGAATCCTAGGGATCCGTAAGACAAGGGCAACCCCATATCACTCTCAATCTGATGGAATGGTAGAGCGGCACAACCGAACGCTAGCTGGTCAACTGTCCATGTTCGTTAACGAAAACCACACTGACTGGGATGAACATGTGCCCACTGTGCTAATGGCATATAGAACAGCAGTGCCCGAGTCAACTGGCCAAACCCCAGCCAGAATGATGATGGGACATGAATTACGACTTCCAATTGACCTGATGTATGGGAAGCCACCTGGAGATGTAAACGGAATAAATTCCGATTATGGAAAACAGCTGAGCGAAAGTTTAGAACGAGCTCACTCGTTCGTCCGGAATCGACTTCGCACATCAGGTGAACGGATGAAAAACCAATATGACATAGATTCCTCAGAAAACCGGTTCGAAAAACACGACAATGTCTGGCTCTATACTCCTCAAAAGAAAAAGGGATTGTCACCGAAATTACAACGGTACTGGAAGGGTCCCTATACCGTAGTTAAACGAATTAACGATCTCGTTTACAAGATACAGGCTGGACCTCGCTGTAAGCCAAATATTGTACACCGAAATCGTTTGCGAAAGTACCATGGTCCCCATCCTCAGACATGGTTAAAAGGTTCTCGACAAACTGAAAATCAATTACAGCAGGACACACTGACGAATTATCACAACCAAGTGTCGAAGCCTTGCAGCCCCCCACTAGACCCAGTGCAACCCGACGAGAGCGATCTACAACTACCTCGCAGGAGCTCGAGACGGCGTCATCCTCCAAATCGACTACACTTTTAAAAGGAATAACACTTTTGTTACTTACAATAAGTCTTCGGGACGGAGAGAATTGGGAGGGGGTAGTGTAATGAATTTGTAATGAAACTATATCGCGCGCATGTAACTGTAATATAATTCTACCGAACTTATAATACCCTTGGGAGAAATGAACTGTATATATTTGAGTGTGCCTTTTGAATAAAGGTTGTTGTTATTGTTGTTGTGAGTCGTTGACGGTCGGCCGTATTTTATATAAAGAATTGAAGTTTCGCTAAAGCCAGGGGAGAACCGTAACAATATAATAAGATTGGAGTACTGCCGAACTTATTGAACGTAGATTGTTAACGTTTCGAGCGAAGGTCCTTTCTCTCTGACGAAGGTCCTTTCTCTCTGACGAAGGTCCTTTCTCTCTGACGAAGGTCCTTTCTCTCTGACGAAGGTCCTTTCTCTCTGACGAAGGTCCTTTCTCTCTGACGAAGGTCCTTTCTCTCTGACGAAGGTCCTTTCTCTCTGACGAAGGTCCTTTCTCTCTGACGAAGGTCCTTTCTCTCTGACGAAGGTCCTTTCTCTCTGACGAAGGTCCTTTCTCTCTGACGAAGGGTCTTCGCTCAAAACGTTAAAAACTATGTTCAATAATTTCGGCAGTACTCGAGCCTTATTTTATTTCGATTTGTATTTCAACACTGCCTACGCAGCACACTTTTATTTCACTGTTCAAAGTTAAGACTGTTCAAAAGGGGTTAGTACTTGGATGGGTGACGGCCTGAAAATATACAATGTTGCCGCGCCGATTCCCAACTTAAAAGACTCGTGTGAGTAGAATTGTTGTTGGTTCTCTTCTCTACATAAAGAGTTTTTCTGGAGAGCAAGTTCGTTACACTTGAAACCGGATTGTATTGTGCTCACTTCAAGATACTTTGTTTCAAAAAGGATTCTTAATCTCGAATATCCCTCATAATTTAATAATGATTAAAAGTATTCGTCATTATACATGTTATTCTCTTCATCTGACGTCACGGCAGCCATATTGATGCACCGAGACAATGAAATGGCGGCCATATTGGTGCACAATCTTTATCCTATGGGAATTTAACTCATTTTTATTCAAATATTTCGTATTATTTCGCCACCCTAACGGGGCCACCGATCACGTGAGTGAAAACGATCCATATGAGACCATTAAACCTAAACGTCCCTCGTTATTATTCAAGAGATAATCGCCCCTCATTAACCATTATCTGGACGACGACAGCATGTTTATGCACTGCTATTAGTATAGAGCAAATGACGAATTCATAAATTTTCAATAAAACACATCTTTTTAGCTTTGTAACACTGCAAAATATATACTGTTTAATAAGAGTCCCCGTCTCTGCTCCCCCTTATCCCCTCAATGGGAAAGGGATCACCGGAGCAGAGTCTCTGCAGAGTTCCCACCCGCACCGGTATCCCCTCAATGGGGAAGGGATGACTGGAGCAGAGTCTCTGCATGACGAGGTATTCACGTATCTATTAGTTTGTTCTCCCTCTTACTTTCCTTCCCCTGGCCTATATATCTTTCTTGCTGATTTCGCGACCGCTCCCATTTGTTTTGCCATTCTTCACTCTCGTATTTATTACTATGTGCCAATCGCCTTTTTACCTTCTTATTACCGTATGGCGTTCGGTCGAGCGTAGCCAATTTTACAGCCGTTCAGTCGGCCACTGTTTGGGTTTGCTCGTGTGTCGAGCCTGTCACTTATGTTCGGAGTTAATCGTGTCTCCAACTAGCCTATGGTGTATTTGGTAGTCCTCGCGAGCCTAGCCACACTTATGTTTGAAGTTGCTCGTGTTTCGAGTTTATGACCACACTTCTGTTTGAAGTTGCTCGCGAGTCGGCCCTCGCCAAAATTATGTTTAAAGTTACTCATGTGTCGAGCCTAGCTTAACTGTCTCAACTTAGATTTGAGGTTGCTCGTGTGTCGAGCCTACACCCAATTATCTTTATACTTGCTCGTGTGTCGAATATATTTGAAGTTGCTCGTGTGTCGAGCCTAGACAAACTTATGTTTCTTGCTCGTGTGTCGAGCCTAGCCAAAATTATGTTTGAAGTTGTTCGTGTGTCGAGCCTAGCCAAACTTATGTTTCTTGCTCGTGTGTCAAGCCTAGCCAAAATTATGTTTGAAGTTACTCGTGTGCCGAGCCTAGCCAAACTTATGTTTCTTGCTCGTATGTCGAGCCTAGCCAAAATTATGTTTGAAGTTGCTCGTGTGTCGAGCCTAGCCAAAATTATGTTTGAAGTTGTTCGTGTGTCGAGCCTAGCCAAACTTATGTTTCTTGCTCGTGTGTCGAGCCTAGCCAAAATTATGTTTGAAGTTACTCGTGTGCCGAGCCTAGCCAAACTTATGTTTCTTGCTCGTGTGTCGAGCCTAGCCAAAATTATATTTGAAGTTACTCGTGTGTCGAGCCTAGCGAAACTTATGTTTCTTGCTCGTGTGTCAATCCTAGCCAAAATTATGTTTGAAGTTACTCGTGTGCCGAGCCTAGCCAAACTTATGTTTCTTGCTCGTGTGTCGAGCCTCTAGCCAACTTTCTGTTTGAAGTTGCTCGTGTGCCGAGCCTAGCCAAAATCATGTTTAAAGTTGCTCGTGTGTCGAGCCTGGCCAAACGTATCTTTGAAGTTGCTCGTGTGTCGAGCCTAGCCAATATTGTCTTTGGAGTTGGTCGTGTGGCGAATCTGCTCAAACTTATCTTCGTAGTTTCCCGAGTCGCGCCTACCGAGTTTCTGTAATTACAGTCCGCTCATGTCTCGAGTATATATCGCCAAAACGATAGGTGGGGTTGCTCCTATGTCGACCCCACCTCCACTTATGCTTGACGTTGACCGTGTGTTGACTCTAGGCAAACCTATAGCTGCGGCGCCGGCCACTCTTTGCCTTCGTTTGGGCGCCGAGCTTATATAATCACCGGTATTACCGTTGTGGCTCTTATGCCATTTCCTCGCGTGGTGAACATTCGGTCGGTTTAACTCATCACCATTTTCTCAGTCAAAGTATGCATTCGCTTCTATGGCAATATATGTGCAGTCGAGGTATCGGCTATCCCCTGACCCCAGCCAAAATTGCAGGTTCCTACTATCCAAGCCACGACCAGATGACGGTTCCTGGTCCGGCTAGGCTAGTGGGGGCTGCGCTCCCTTCCCCTTTCCCCATTTTCGTAGTCTCGGCTTTTCCCAGGACAACCTTTGTCTATTAGGAGAGGTCGCAACCCCTGCCCATTGGACCACGACATGTCTACGCCTTTACCAACTCGGCTCTTACGCGCTATTTGATGTATTATGTTCCTACGCACAGTTAATAGCTCGACCGGCCTCCTATTCGGAGCTTATTCCAGTACCACTTCGAACGTGTTTTGTCAGAGGTCCTTTTTTAATTTCTCCATGTCAGACGCATCAACGTCATTTATCCTTTCCGTCTTCCCTCCGTTGTCCAGTTTACAGTTTCAGTACTGATTCTCTTTTGTTAATCCGTTTTCCCTTTTTGTTGATTTTGAGAACTTTGAATTACCCACCTATAGTACTATACACATACCTACTCTTTTCTTCATAGCTTGAAGCCTTGAAGAAAGAGTTGCAATCTCTTCGAGCTCTCACTGACGCCAGCTCCGTCGACACCGCCTTCCGGACACTCCGACATCTCCCACCGACCACCCCCCTGTTCGATCCCTACGTGGCCTTCGCCGCCTTGGAGCATCTTGTCGACATAGCTCGTGATACATCGCACGCTAAAGCCAGCCGTTTGGCTGTAATCCTCCGTCAAGTCCGACCACTGGCGTACAACCCATCCCTCCAACACCTCCTCCTTAAACTGGTGGGGTCTGAAGAGGAGATTGTTGTGAGTAAGGGGATTCAGAAAGGGCTGAAAAACACTTCCTCTACCCCACAGCTCTTACCCACCAATCCACCCTCTCTAGCTCCCTTGCAATGGCGAGAGAGGCCACGCTACACATACGCCAGGCGTGGTATCCCTCCTACCTGTTTCAATTGTGGGCGCCGTGGCCATATCGCAAGAACTTGCTTCGCCTCAGCTACTCAAAGGGAACGACGTTAATGATCCACTGTGAGCCGACGATCACATCCTCTGTATGAAAATGGAATAAAGCTTTACATTATCTGTTTGCTGTGGTTGTGTTGTTTCCTTCTCCGCCCCTGCTTTTCCGTCCTTTAGTTAAGGCATGTTTGCCTCGGCAACATTTTTACCCAGGGGGTAATCGTCGGATTTTTTGGGTCAGGGTGAGTCGGTCTTACCTATTTCCGACCAAAATATGTGATTTTCCATACCCTAGTTTAGACCAGACTCTTAATGTTATACCCTACTTCAGACTTGCCCTCTATAATGTGTATCCTAGTTCGGAATCCTGTTCCATGTTCAGTTATATAGTTGAGTCTTTCTATGGTAGTGTTTTCGTGGTTTGATACTTTTCACGACAACCGAACAAGAACCGACTAAAGTAGAGTCCTGCGTAGGCAGTCTTCCGACACTACACCAAATAGGAAGGGGGTAAACTGCCGGAAATTTTGTAAGCGAGGTTCTGGCGTTTTGGGCGGAGCCCTTCATCAGAGTGATTATAAAGTGCGCAAACTGAACAGACCAAAACTGTACAATACATAACCCAATTTCAGACCTCCAACTAGAAGTCTAAATAACGTTGGTGTTGAAGTCTAACGTCCTGGTATGTTTCAGGCTTTAGACGTTTCAGGGTTTTTTCTGAGTTTGGGGAGAATATGATACTTCATAAACTTTTATTCCGGTTTCCTCCTTTTATTTCCACAAAATCGATTTGGTTTCGAGTTTCTTCACGTAGTAAACCCGTGTCAGCCGAGGTCAAAGTTTTTCATCCCATAACTTGTTCTCGCCGAGACAATGAGCGGCGAGACTTAGCAATGAAAATCGTTTACTATACATGAAAAGTTTCAAGTGATTTGCAATAAGGATTTTCCAACAAGTCATTATGCAGTATGACGTCTATGTGATGTTATTTGCATATCACGCAAATCTCAATATCTAAAGAACAAAGTGAGATATGGAAGAGCTACGAACGTCAATCTTTATAACTTCAAAAGTTCTTTGAAATAAGAGTCTCTCGCGAACATATTTTTCGCTGCATAAGCGCTTTAATCGAAAGCTAATATTAATTTCGGGAAGTATAGCTCAGAACTTCACAAAATTTACAAAAAAGACATTTTGATTATCCTCTTGCTGCTCACATAAAAAAAACTGCGAAAAAGTGGCAAGCAGTTTGGAGAAAATATCATAAACAGAGTCTGGTAGCCTGTGTAGATGGAAACGGCACCTAGATGGAAAATACCGAAAGTGATTTTGATTAATTTATTGTCACAACACAAACTTGAGGGCGGGAAAGCAAAATATACAGGTTTAGTTGCAGGCCCTCCATGACCCTACTCCTCACCCTCTACTAAGGCCTGGCCACTGATTGGTTAGAACACTGTTTCTTCGCTTACAAGTTAACGAGAATTTGTTCAATTTCACTCAAATTTTCAGAGATGACAGATAAATATATCACAAAACAAAACTGTGATGGGGAATTCAATAATTCCGAAAGCTTTTACATAAACGTTGACGGCTATTCCCGTGCGTTTACTTCAGGATTTTTTCGTTCAATTTACAAAATGATGTATAACTTTCTACTAGGATCGAATATCGAAAACCCCCGGTCACGTTTTTCAGCGCTTTGTATCAGGACTACCAGGAAAGAATCAAATCAAATCAAATCAACTAAAATAAATATAATAGAACCAATTTGAGTTAAAGCTTGCAAAAGGTGATCACGACATCCGTCTAGAGAGATCGTGGAAAAATCTGGAGCGTTTTGGAAGTCATTAAACTACAGTAGCTTCAAATATCAAATATAATAGTTAGTCATTCCAGACTTTATTTAATTATAAAATTTGTGTTGCTTTTTAACCGCCGTCGTCCTCCTAGCATCGTAAGGTCTGTAATGAGGACGCACTATGTCGTTTAGACTGGAGACACCCCTGAAGGTATTAAGACATTCCTTCTCTTACCTTTATGCTCTCTTGCTAACACCTATTACCACTAGTTACCTGTTAATTTGTTTTTACTTTTCGTCAAGATTTTCTCATAAACCAACAAAACTAACTCTCACCACAACACAACAAGGATGTCAATGTCAACATCTTTTACTAAATTTCAAAGCAGCAAAGTCAGGCTCACTTTGAAATGTAGTTGGTGACCTATCGGTAATTATTAATAGCTAATATTACCTTGTCTTTCCTGCAACTTTGTCCTCAGAAACTTGGCCATATCACAAAACTCGCCATAATGTTTTACTAAAAAGCACAACAATAATGTCAATGCACATCAAATGTTTAACTTACAAGTAATTAACAAATGGTTCCCAACACAGCCAAATAATCAGACACAGTTTAACGCTAGTAGTATAGGGAAGAGGACTTCTGGCGCGGGTGGAGCTTTTTGCTCCAACCATGACGTCACCATTTTTAGCCTTAAAACGCTTGGCAACGTTCAACGAAGAAATATGAGTATATTAAGACACTTAGAACATAAATATTCAAACAGATCGAACTAAGTCAACACAGAATTATTGCTAAGTTAACCCTAGTTTATAAAATAAGTGAAGAAATCCAGAAGTCGTGACAAGAACTTAAGATTTCGGACGAGGAGTCACTTCGAGACCCTGTAAGAAGAACGTAAGATACTAACGAAATATTTGGCTATGGGATGGCTGAGTGCACATGCACGTACGTGGAGGATATATCTGCATAGTGTAGTGTATTTAATTAATTTTTTGGAGGTATTCAGGAGATGTAGGGGGTAATAAGGGGCATTGCCATCTTATCTCCCTCTTATCTTCCCTTATCTTCCCTATCTTCCTTTTATCTTCCTTATCTTCCTCTTATCCTTATCTTCCTTATCTCCCTCATATCTTCCCCTTATCTTCTCCTTATCTTCTTGTTATCTTCCTTCTATCTTCCTCATCTTCCTCTTATCTTCCTTATCTTCCTCTTATCTTCCTTATCTTCTTATCTTCCTTATCTACCTCTTACATGCATCTTCCCCTTATCTTCTTTATCTCCCTCATATCTTCTTCTTATCTTCCCTTTAAATTCTCCTTATATTCTTCTCATCTTCCTTTCATCTTCCCCTTATCTTCCTCTTATCTTTTCCTTATCTTCCTTATCTTCCCGTTATCTTCCTTATCTTCCCCTTATTAATATTTTGTTAGTACTGTAACGTACGTTCTCCTTACAGGGTCTCGAAGTGACTCCTCGTCCGAAAGCTAAAGTTCTTGTCACGACTTCTGGATTTCTTCACTTATTTTATAAACTAGGGTTAACTTACAATAATTCGGTGACGACTTCGATCTGTTTGAATATTTAGGTTCTAAGTGTCTTAATACATTCATATTGCTTCGTTGAACGTTGCTAAGCGTTTTAAAGGCCTATTACACGGTGCAATTTTTCATGCAACTTGTCATGCAACGCCGTTGTGCGACAAGTTGCATGAACCATTGCACCGTGTAACATGCTGTGCAATGGTCAAAATCGTTGTGAGACAAGTTGCATGAACCATTGCACCGTGTAACATGCTGTGCAATGGTCAAAATCGTTGCGAGACAAGTTGCATGAACCATTGCACCGTGTAACATGCTGTGCAATGGTCAAAATCGTTGCGAGACAAGTTGCATGAACCATTGCACCGTGTAACATGCTGTGCAATGGTCAAAATCGTTGCGAGACAAGTTGCATGAACCATTGCACCGTGTAACATGCTGTGCAATGGTCAAAATCGTTGCGTGACAAGTTGCATGAACCATTGCACCGTGTAATATGCTGTGCAATGGTCAAAATCGTTGTGAGACAAGTTGCATGAACCATTGCACCGTGTAACATGCTGTGCAATGGTCAAAATCGTTGCGAGACAAGTTGCAACAATCGTTGCACAAAGTAAAATCAGGTTCTACTTTCTACAACGATTGCAGCAATTTGTTTCAGTGTTGCACCGTGTAACACCCCTTCAGCAACTTGTCTCGCAATATTTTGTTATAATTTGGCATTCAATCGAACCTCTCCCCAGTCTATCCGCTTTTATCGAAATCCAGATCATTGGAAAATTGCATAAACGCGTTGCAGCGTGTAACACCCCCTGTCTTGCAACTGCAATGCTGCATGAGTCATCATTGCGAGAAAAGTTGCATAAAAAATTTCACTGTGTAACAGGGCCTTCAGGCTAAAAATGGTTGGGTGGAGCTTTTTGCTCCCCTCATGACGTCGCTCCATTACCCTTCTTCCCATACTACAAACGCTACTCTGGCTTAAAAAATTTTTGAATGCAACTTAAAAAGTTACTGTTCATGACCCACGTTGCAACACTTCGATCTAGTGTCTTCATCAGGGGTAATCGTTGTAAGGAAAGGTCTCATATTTATCATCTCAAATATAACCAATGACGTTATCATCAACAAGATACAAATCGGCTTCTGGCCCGCGGTCACCCTGGTTTAATGGAGCGTGGAAGCTATTAATATGCCATGCCTCCAAACAACGTCTTTGATGATACCGTGGATTGCTGGTGATAATTTTTGAATCATGCCACTCCATCTCATGAATAGTTCAGCAGGCGTGCTACAACAAAGCAGAATTTCCTTTTTTGAAAAGAAAACAGCCTTTTGGTGCTCTTTCAACCGCGTACCAAACTGACATTTAGTCTGCTCGATGTACTCCTAATTACAGTCATTGAACGCAATGGAATAAATAGGATTTTTTCTCTGTTCTTTCGCAATACGATCCCCAGTTTTTGCAAAAATATGACCCAACGTTAAGGAAGGCTTTTGCGCCAATTTTACGATGAAACTACCAGAACAACCGCAAAACCCATCACCAAATTTTCATTTTCAGTGGTAGTACGTGGTGGTATAACTGGTTTTAAGCTGTTTTTATAAAAAAATAATCAGGATAGTTCTTTGCCTTCAAAACGTCACACACATACTGTGCTCATTTCCCTCAAATCGGAACTAGATGGTATGCCCTCAGGGCTCTCAAAAACAAAGTTCTACAAACAGACTTCTTATCTATGGCATATGCGATGATGAAAGTCAAATGAAATGTACAGTACTTTTCAGTGTACATAAACCCCCGTTTCCCGTGGTCTGTTCTCTTGACAATTAAATCCAAAAAAAACCAACTTCTATTCGTTTCGCCTTCTACTGTGTCGCCGTGAATAAGACTGAAAGTTCGATAGAATTTAAGTGGTTTAAAATATTAATTGCCACTTTATCCTTGAATACCGCAGACATTCACATCAGCATAACGTTTCCAGAATAATGGCTTCACTGGTAATGTAGCTAATGTCCTTTGTTCAATATTTTCGATTGCTAAATTAACAATGAGAGCAGATACTGGGGACCCCATGATGTGCCAAAAACCTGTCAGATAGTATGTGACATCATACGCAAAACTAGTTGTGTTATGCTGTCATTGCTAATTTAGTGAGAATAAATTATTAATCAAACAAAAATTTGTCTAAATACGATGTTTATTCTTTAATGCTGAGCTTTTGACCTGTTGACTCAGGCCTTCATCAGAGCAAAAAAATCGAAATCAATAAATCAGTAATAAAAAAAACATGTGGTGTTTCCACAACTTCTTGCTTGTATTACAATTTGTCACCAAGCAAAACATTCAAGTAGTTAAACATACAAAATTGAGTTAATTTTCCTTACATTTATCTGCTAATTTCGACCGGTTGAAATGGTTTGGGGGCATTTGCCAAACCATCAATGGTACATGACTAAAAAAAGCTTGAGAAACCCTGGTGTAAACGTTTGGGTACATTGGCAAAAACAATAAAGTACTCTGTGTATTAATTAAAAATTGTGTAAACCTGGATATCACTGCAAAGCTTATATACTGCAACTGATTACAACACTGTGCTAAAATTTTTTCGTCTATTAAAAAGGGGGAAAATATTTCACTCTCCTTGCTTGACCAATACATTCTACTTTAAGAAGTTAAAGCATTAATGCATACATTAGGTTCAAAGTTTTTGCATTTGTTTACACCAGATGTCAATCAGAACTGTCCGTTCTCAAAAAGTACATCTGGGATTTTCAATATTCCAAAGATTTAAATGAGGTTATGAAATAACCAAGGTTAACAGCTACAAGGAACTGCGCGTGGTGAATGGGGAGAACCAGCATGGGAGTGCTCAAAACAAACAACTAGGCACATTGGGCAGCAGAGTCATTACACCTTTAAATGGCTTGCTGAAAGGTGGGAGAAAACACGCTCCAGACTAATTAATAATGTATTGCATCCCTCCATCCATCAGCAACCAATGGAATTGGTCAGGTCTAGGATGGAATTCGATACATACTGTACAGTAGCATGGGGACCTGAATCCAAGTAACAACAAATCGCAGCATATTCTGTAGCCATGTCTGCACCTAACCACCCACAAGGCTAAGTAGAGTGACTGCAGATGTTAATTAAATTTATTGCAATTTTACTTCTCCTACCAAGACTTGGGTTCACTAAAAACCACTAAGACTTAGGAAAAAGACTTTAAAATAACAAAGAAAGAAAATTTCCAAATCCTCAGGCACATTCAGTTTCCGTTTCCTGCTATGTACATTTAAAGCCGAAAGAATAAAACTGGCAATTTTCAACTCACAAAGGTCTACAGTAATCTTAAACAGTTAGTGTAAAACAAAAACAGACCAAAAGAGTAAATTACATGTACAGTATATACATGTATGTTATTTTATATTTGGAGTCTCCAAATCTGTTTGTATTTTATGTCAGGCTCGTCATCGTATCAATAGTTTTATTAAGGAATGAACTACAGGTATACACTTGTTTATTGGTGCTGAGAAAAACATTGGGCATTACTGATTGTGTGTGTGTGTGGGGGGGGGGGGGGGGGGGGACCCAGGGGTGTACTCCCATCCTTGTTGGTCAAATGAAAACAGATCTAAGATCTATGTCTAAGATTCTAGGACATTGATTCATTGAATATATCACATCACCCTTGGTGCGAGCATGAACATAATATAGCAAAACAAATGAGATACACTACATGTATTATTATTATTTAAATAAAAGTTGCTTAATATGATGTCTGAAAGGTCTGGTGTTTACTGTTCTTCCCACTCGTCAAAATAGCACAATTTCACTTACTAAAATGCTATTCAAAAGCTTAGTTACTCAAAAGGTAGATTGTTTACAAACAGTTGGCATCACCAACAAAGCATCACTGAGTCACATGTTGCTCTGTCTAAAATCATTTGATTTTGAAAGATAAATGATGAAACTCATTGCAGTTCTGACTCACTTTAAGAATCCTATTTTGTTGGCCTTATTTGTAGACGTTTTCAGTGTTATCTGAGCGATAATCTTCACTCTATTCACAGCATTGTTTGACAGTTGAAAATATATTTGCCAGTTGAAAATATATTTGCCCACTTCCTGTTTTAGACAACAATTTTCATCCAGCCAATCACATGCTTCAAACGTTTGCATCTGACCAGGGCCTCCAATTTTCCAGTGTACCAAAGAGGCCCTGGGAACGAGGATGGGTGTATCCCCATATATTAGCTGTACAGGGACATGCCACTTAAAATACTACGGTTTTTGCTATTTTTTATGTATTTATTTAGTATAGTAAACTATTAGCAATGTGATACTGTTAGTGGCTAATTTTAAAATCAGGCATAGTTGGGGATGTGGTGATGATTCAAACTTAATGTCTAATCAAACCAAGTAGAATGTGTTTGAGTTTTGGATTTGTTTCTTTGAACAAGAAATTATAAGTATAGTCCTCACATGTAATTTAAATATTTTTGAACAATCTTTTGAAAGCGTAAACACAGTAAAAGACAGTACTACACAAAACAGGAAGTTAAAAAGTTAGGAACTTTCAACAGGAACTTAGGAACTTTAAACAGGAAGTTAGGAACTTCATTAGCAAATAGGAATATTGCAAATATCATTGGAGATTTGCAAGGAACTTTTTCAAATTTGCAAAGAAGTCAATCAAAATTTCAAACCAATTTGGAACTCAAAGAAGAAACACTTACATTTTCAAACACATAAACCACTAATAGGATGACAAGCTTGATATAAAATACAAACAGATTTGAAGTATCAAATACATGCTATCAGCTAATACTAGCAAATTGTCTACTGGTGAACTATGTAAACAAATAAAATAAAAATAGCAAAAACCATAGCCTTTCAAGTGACATGTCCCTGTATAGCCAATACCAGTATATGGGAGTACCCCCCTCCTATAATGTCCAATGTTTTTCTCAATGTCAATAAACAAGTGTAAGTATACATGCTGTATTTCTTTAATTAATTAAACTAAGATGACTCAAAAGAGATAAGAAAAAAGAGAAACATAACACAAAAATACCCTGTTAGTTGACACATTGTTTGCTCAGTTTGAGTTATCTTAAATGGTTATAAGACTGACTTTAGACTTTCTATTTTCATTCTTTTCTCAACCAACTGACCCAGCAACTAATCCCTGAGAAAAAATATGTGTCTCAAATTGTTCTGGCCAGAGAAAAAAAGCTATATTTGTTAAATTTATCCAATATAGTGAGAATATTAATGCAACAATGTTCATAAATAATACTCACCAGCCATTTGGAGACCAGACTGGCCATCTTCAATTTTGGCTGTAATGTCACATCCATTGTTTATCAACCATTGCACCATACTTAACTTATTAGTACAGCATGCATCATGAAAAGGAGAATATCCAGCTATGGCTCGAGAATCTATCTCAGCACCATGCTGCAGAAGACACTCGGCCACTGCTGGATATCCTCCTGAGGATGCATCATGAAGTGCAGTACGGCCATGCTTGTCACGAGATGTGCAGTCACTTCCTTTACTAAGAAGAAGTTTCACAACTTCCAAATGACCATTTTCACTGGCATGATGAAGAGGAGAGGAACCTCCGCTGTCTGTACAACGAACATCCGCTTTGTTTTTAATAAGATATTCAACTATATCGATATCTCCTATAAAGAAAGCAAAATAAAGGGGTATTATTATGTTTTCGTAATACCGCTTTGACTTCTGATTTGTGATCAATCAATAATTAAACATTTCTAGTTACCTCTCTCAGCTGCGTAGTATAGAGGTGTTCCTTCCCAGACACCTCCCTTTTCTTCTACGTTTGCTCCTCTATTAATAAGTTGTTTAACTTTACTCAAGTCTCCTTCCCGTGCAGCCTGCCATAACGCCATTCTGAATGTTCTTTCAAAGAAATACACGCGCCGAGTGCATTGTGGGATACCGGAAGTGAGTAAAAATTCCGCTGTTTGCTTATTTATTGGTACGCTTGGGTCAAAATCATCGAATACACTTACAAATGCTTTGCTTGTTACGCTTTATTCACAGTACACAACAAATTAAAACTGGCTTTTTCTTTCGCTCGAAGGAATCTCCACTCGCTTTGGCTTATGGGTCCACATGGGCCACACAGGGCACGCTAAGGGACGACCGTTCATTATTTATCGGAGGGGGGGGGGGGGGGGGGGGGGGGGGGGGGGGGGGGGGGGGGGGGGGGGGGGGGGGGGGGGGGGGGGGGGGGGGGGGGGGGGGGGGGGGGGGGGGGGGGGGGGGGGGGGGGGGGGGGGGGGGGGGGGGGGGGGGGGGGGGGGGGGGGGGGAAAATGGGGGGACTTGAAATTTTTGCTACTCCCTTTGGGGGGACCCTGAAATAATTTATAAGTTCTTAAGGGGGGGCATGAAGTTTTTATATTAACTGAACAAGGATAAGAGTCTTTGATGATCAACATTATTATACAAACAAACATTTCTTATTGGGAAAAATCATTCAGAAAAGCCTTTAATTGGAATTATTTTGTGGTATTTTGTAAAATGTAAAGTAAAAGTAAAGCATAAGGCTCAGGTATTTACATCCTGGTTGTGTCTTACCATCCTTGGTGTATTGTACGTGTTGGTGAATGGTAGTAGAGAATGGTTTATAAATTGAGGTTGAAGGTGTTAGGGTAATATTTATGATTGAGATTAAGGAGAAGGTTAAGGTGACAATTGGTTTAATGTGTGGGTCAGGTGGGAATTAAGGTTGGGGTTCAGGTTATATTTAGGGTTAAGGTTAGCACTTGTGCACAGCAAGTTACGATAATAATAGATAAAGCAAGAAGTTGCACATTGCAATTGTGCAATGCAATAAGTATTTTTTCTGTTGAAGTCCTTTTTCACAATGAGCTAGCCATATTTTTGCCACAAAAATTGTCATATACTATGGAACAAATTGCCAGAAAAAACTAGTGTTTTCAGAAACTAGGGACGGTGGGTGTCCCCCTTTCCCCAATACATCACCCCCATACACCCACCACCATACACCCACCCCCATACACCCATCCCCATACACACACCACCATACACCCACCACCATACACCACCCCCATACACCCACCACCATACACCCAACACCTTACACCCACCCCCATACACCAACCCCCATACACCCACCCCATACACACCCCTATACACTCACACATACACCCACCCCCATACACCACCACCATACACCACCTCCCATACACCCACCACCATACACCCACCCCCATACACCACCCCCATACACCACCCCCATACACTCACACCCATACACCCATTACCATATACGCCCACCACCATACACCCACTACCATATACACCCACCACCATACACCCACCCCCATACACCCACCCCCATACACCCACCACCAACACCACCCCCATACACCCAACCCCATCCATCCACCCCCATACACCCACCCCCATACACCCAACCCCATAGACCCACCACCATACACCCACCCACAATACACCACCCCCATACACCTACCCCCATACACACACACCCATACACCCACCCCCATACATCCACAACCATACACCCACCACCATACACCCACACCCATACACCCACACCCATACACCCACCACCATACACCCACCTCCATACCCCCACCCCCATACACCAACCACCATAAATCCACCACCAAACATTCACCACCATACACCCACCCACATACACCCTCATACACCCACCCCCATACCACCCATACACCCACCATCATACACGCACACCCATACATCCAAACCCATAAACCCAACCCCATACACCCACCACCATACACAACCCCATACACCCACCACCATACACCTACCGACATTCACCCACCCCCATACAACCACCCCCAAACACCCACCCCCTAACACCCACCACCATACACCACCCCCCATACACCCACCACCATACACCCACCCCCATACAGCCACCCCCATACACCCACCCCCATACAACCACCCCCATACACCCCCCCAAAACACCCACCACTAAACAGCCACCCCCATACAGCCACAACATACACCCACCCCCATACACCCACCCCCATACACCCACCCATACACCCAACCCATACACCCACCCACCCCATACACCCACCAACATAAACCCACCCCCATAGACCCACCCCCATACACCCAACCCCATTCACCCATCACCATACACCCCCCCATACACACACCACCATACACCCACCCCCATACACCCACCCCCATACACCCATCCCCATACACACAACACCATACACCCACCACCACACCACCCCCATACACCCACCACCATACACCCAACACCTTACACCCACCCCCATACACGCACCCCCATACACGCACCCCATACACACACCCCTATACACTCACCACATACACCCACCCCATACACCCACCACCATACACCACCTCCCATACACCCACCACCATACACCCACACCCATACACCACCAGCATACACTCACCCCCATACACCCACTAACATATACGCCCACCACCATACACCCACTACCATATACACCCACCACCATACACCCACCCCCATACACCCACCACCAACACCACCTCCATACACCCACCCCCATCCATCCACCCCCATACACCCACCCCCATACACCCAACCCCATAGACCCACCACCATACACCCACCCACAATACACCACCCCCATACACCTACCCCTATACACACACACCCATACACTCAACCCCATACATCCACCACCATACACCCACCACCATACACCCACACCCATACACCCACACCCATACACCCACCACCATACACCCACCTCCATACCCCCACCCCCATACACCAACCACCATAAACCCACCACCATACATTCACCTCCATACACCCACCCCCATACACCCTCATACACCCACCCCCATACCCCCCATACACCCACCACCATACACGCACACCCATACAACCAAACCCATACACCCAACCCCATACACCCACCACCATACACAACCCCATACACCCACCACCATACACCCACCAACATTCACCCACCCCCATACACCCACCACCAAACACCCGCCCCCAACACCCATCCCCATACACCCACCACCATACACCCACCCCCATACACCCACTCCCATACACACACCCCCATACACCCACTCCCATACACCCACCCCCATACATCCACCCCCAATACACAACCACCATACACCTACCCCCATACACCCACCCCATACACCCACCCATATACACCCGCCCCCATACACCCACCCCCATACAACCACCCCCATACAGCCACCCCCATACACCCACACCCATACCCCCCATACGTCCACCGCCATACACGCACACCCATACAACCACCCCCATACACCCAACCCCATACACCCACCGCCATACACACACCCCCATACACCCACCACCATACACCCACCCCCAACACCCATCCCCATATAACCAACCCCATACACCCACCCCCTACACCCACCCCCATACACCCATACACCCACCCGCAAACACCCACCCCCATGTACCCAACATCATACAACCACCCCCATACACCCAACCCCTATACACAACCCCCATACACCTACCCCCATACACCTACCCCCATACACCCACCCCAAACACCCACCCCCATACACCCACCACCATACACCCGCCCCCAACACACATCCCCATATAACCAACCCCATACACCCACCCCCTACTCCCACCCCCATACACCCACTCCCATACACCCACCCCCAAACATCCACCCCCAATACACAACCACCATACACCTACCCCCATACACCCACCCCATACACCCACCCACATACACCCGCCCCCATACACCCACCCCCATACAACCACCCCCATACACCCACCCCCATACACCCACCCCCATACACCCACACCCATACCCCCATACGTCCACCACCATACACGGACACCCATACAACCACCCCCATACACCCAACCCCATACACCCACCACTATACACACACCCCCATACACCCACCACCATACACCCACCCACATTCACCCACCCCCATAAACCCACCACCATACACCCGCCCCCAACACCCATCCCCATATAACCAACCCCATACACCCACCCCTTACACCCACCCCCATACACCCACCCCCAACACCCACCCGCAAACACCCACCCCCATGTACCCAAGATCATACAACCACCCCCATACACCCAACCCCTATACACAACCCCCATACATCTACCCCCATACACCCACCCCAAACACCCACCACCATACACCCACCCACATTCACCCACCCCCATGCACCAACCACCATACACCCGCCCCCAACACACATCCCCATATAACCAACCACATACACCCACCCCCTACACCCACCCCCATACACCCACCCCCAAAACCCACCCCCAAACATCCACCACCTTACACCACCCCCCATACAAGCACCACCATACACCCACCACCATATACACACCCCCATACACCCACCACGATACACCCACACCCATACACCCACCACAATAACCCCACGCCCATACGCCCATCCCCATACACCCTCCCCATACACCCACCACCATACACAACCCCATACACCCACAACCATACACCCACCGACATTCACACACCCCCATAGACCCACCACCATACACCCACCCCTATACACACGCCCCCAAACACCCACCCCCTAACACCCACCACCATACACCACCCCCATACACCCACCACCATACACACACCCCCATACACCCACCCCCATACACCCACCACCGTACACCCACCCCATACACCCACACCCAATACACAACCCTCATACACCTACCAAAATACACCCACCCAATACACCCAACCATATACACCCGCCCCCATACACCCACTCCCATACACCCACCCCCATACAGCCACCCCCATACACCCACACCCATACACCCACCACCATACACGCACACCCATACAACCACCCCCATACACCCAACCCCGTACACCCACCACCATACACACACCCCCATACACCCACCACCATACACCCACCCACATTCGCCCACCACCACACACCCACCACCCTACACCCACCCACATTCGCCCACCACCACACCCACCACCATACACCCACCAACATTCGCCCACCACCACACACCCACCACCATACACCCACCCACATTCGCCCACCACCACACACCCACCACCATACACCCGCCACCAATACTCATCCCCATATAACCAACCCCATACACCCACCACCTACTCCCACCCCCATACACCCACCAGCATACAATCACCCCCAAACACCCACCCCAAAACAACCACCACCATACACCACACCCCATACACACACCACCATACACCCCCCCCCCATACACCCACCACCATACATCCACCCCCATACACCCACCACCATAATCCCACGCCCATACGCCCATCCCCATACACCCTCCCCATACACCCACCACCATACCCAACCACATACACCCACAACCATACACCCACCGACATTCACCCACCCCCAAACACCCACCACCATACACCACCCCCCATACACCCACCACCATACACCCACCCCATTACACCCACCCCCATACATCACCCCCATACACCCACCCCCATACACCCACACCCATACCACCCATACACCCACCACCATACACGCACACCCATACAACCACCCCCATACACCCAACCCCTAACACCCACCAAAATACACACATCCCCATACACCAACCACCGTACACCCACCCACATTCACCCACCCACATACACCCACCACCATACACCCGCCCCCGACACCCATCCCCATATAACCATCCCCATACACCCATCACCATACACACACCCCCATACATCCACCACCATACACCCACCCCCATTCACCCATCTGGGGATGGGTACATACTCCACCCGCAATAAACCACTCCCATACAATTACCCCCATACACCCACTCCCATACACCCACCCCCATACACCCACCGCCATACACCCACCCCCATACCCCCACCCCCATACCCCCACCCCCATACACCCATCCCCAATACACCACCCCAAACACCTACCCCCATACACCCATACCCATACACCCACCCCCATACACGCACCCCCATAAACCCACCCCATACACCCACCACCATACACGCACCCCCATACACCCACTGCCATACACACACCCCCATACTCCCATCACCATACATCCATCCCCATTCACCCACCCCCATACCCCCACCCCCATACCCCCACCCCCATACACCCACCCCCATACACCCACCACAATACACCACCCCCATACACCTACCCCCATACACCCACCCCCATACACCCACCCCCATACACCCACCCCCATACACCCACCCCCATACACCCACTCCCAATACACAACCCCCATACACCTACCCCAATACACCCATCCCATACACCCACCCACATTCACCCGCCCCCATACACCCACCCCCATACACTCACCCCCATACAGCCACCCCCATACACCCACCCATACCCCCATACACCAACCACCATACACGCACACCCATACAACCACCCCCATACACCCAACCCCATACACCCACCACCATACACACACCCGCATACACCCACCACCATACACCCACCCACATTCACCCACCTCCATACACCCACCACGATACACCCGCCCCCAACACCCATCCCCATATAACCAACCGCATACACCCACCCCCTACACCCACCCCCATACACCCACCCCCATACACCCACCCACAAACACCCACCCCCAAACACCCACCACCATACACCATCCCCCATACACCCACCACCATACACCCACCACCATACACCTACCCCCATACACCACCACGATACACCGACCCCCATACACCCACCACCATAACCCCACGCCGATACGACCATCCCCATACACCCTCCCCATACACAAACCACCATACACAACCCCATACGCCCACAACCATACACCCACCGACATTCACCCACCCCATACACCCACCACCATACACCCGCCCAGAACACCTATCCCCATACACCCACCCCCATACACACACCACCATACACCCATTCCCATATCCCCACCCCCATACACCCGCCCCCAAACACCCACCCCCTAACACCCACCACCATACACCCCCCATACACCCACCACCATACACCCACCCCCATACACCCACCCCCATACACCCACCACCATAAACCCACCCCATACACCCACACCGAATACACAACCCTCATACACCTACCCCAATACACCCACCCCATACACCCACCCATATACACCCGCCCCCATACACCCACTCCTATACACCCACCCCCATACAGTCACCCCCATACACTCACACCCACACCCCCATACACCCACCACCATACACGCACACCCATACAACCACCCCCATACACCCAACCACATACACCCACCACCATACACACACCCCCATACACCCACCACCATACACCCACCCACATTCGCCCACCCCCATACACTCACCACCATACACCGCCCCCAACACCCATCCCCATATAACCAAACGAACCCTACACCAACCCCCATACACCCACCCCCATACACCCACCCCCATACACCCACCCCAAAACACCCACCCCCAAACACCCACCACCATACACCGCCCCCCATACACCCACCACCATACACCCACCCCCATACACCCACCACCATACACCCACCCCCATACACCCATCACCATAACCCCACGTCCATACGCCCATCCCCATACACCTTCCCCATACGCCCACCACCATACCCAACCCCATGCACCCACAACTATACACCCACCGACATTCACCCACCCCCATACACCCACCACCATACACCCGCCCACAACACCAATCCCTATACACCCACCCCCATACACCCACCCCCATACACCCATCCCCATATACCCACCCCGATACACCGACCCCCAAACACCCAGCCCCTAACACCCACAACCATACACCACCCCCCATACACCCACGACCATACACCCACCACCATACACCCACCCCATACACCCACACCCAATACACAACCCTCATACACCTACCCGAATACACCCACCCCATACACCCACCCACATACAGCCACCCCCATACACCCACACCCATACCACCCATACACCCACCACCATACATGCACACCCATACAACCACCCCC
The DNA here is from genome assembly GCA_964035015.1 of Corallium rubrum. NCBI lineage: Eukaryota > Metazoa > Cnidaria > Anthozoa > Scleralcyonacea > Coralliidae > Corallium > Corallium rubrum. The sequence continues at coordinate 105,823 of CAXIUP010000034.1, forward strand.
ATACACCCAACCCCTAACACCCACTCCCATACACCCACCCCCATACACCCACTCCCATACACCCACCCCCATACATCCACCCCCAATACACAACCACCATACACCTACCCCCATACACCCACCCCATACACCCACCCATATACACCCGCCCCCATACACCCACCCCCAAACAACCACCCCGATACAGCCACCCCCATACACCCACACCCATACCCCCATACGTCCACCGCCATACACGCACACCCATACAACCACCCCCATACACCCAACCCCATACACCCACCGCCATACACCCACCCCCATACACCCACCACCATACACCCACGCACATTCACCCACCCCCATACACCCAGCACCATACACCCGCGCCCAACACCCATCCCCATATAACCAACCCCATACACCCACCCCCTACACCCACCCCCATACACCCACCCCCAACACCCACCCGCAAACACCCACCCCCATGTACCCAACATCATACAACCACCCCCATACACTCAACCCCTATACACAACCCCCATACACCTACCCCCATACACCTACCCCATACACCCACCCCAAACACCCACCACCATACACCCACCCACATTCACCCACCCCCATACACCCACCACCATACACCCGCCCCCAACACACATCCCCATATAACCAACCCCATACACCCACCCCCTACACCCACCCCCATACACCCACTCCCATACACCCACCCCCAAACATCCACCCCCAATACACAACCACCATACACCTACCCCCATACACCCACCCCATACACCCACCCACATACACCCGCCCCCATACACCCACCCCCATACACCCACCCCCATACACCCACCCCCATACACCCACACCCATACCCCCCATACGTCCACCACCATACACGAACACCCATACAACCACCCCCATACACCCAAACCCATACACCCACCACCATACACACACCCCCATACACCCACCACCATACACCCACACCCATACACCCACCCCCATTCACCCACCCCCATACACCCGCCCCCAACACCCATCCCCATATAACCAACCCCATACACCCACCCCCTACACCCACCCCCATACACCCACCCCCAACACCTACCCACAAACACCCACCCCCATGTACCCAAGATCATACAACCACCCCCATACACCCAACCCCTATACACAACCCCCATACACCTACCCCCATACACCCACCCCAAACACCCACCACCATACACCCACCCACATTCACCCACCCCCATGCACCAACCACCATACACCCGCCCCCAACACCCACCCCCATACACCCACCCCCAAAAACCCACCCCCAAACATCCACCACCTTACACCACCCCCCATACAAGCACCACCATACACACACCACCATATACACACCCCCATACACCCACCACGATACACCCACACCCATACACCCACCACTATAACCCCACGCCCATACGCCCATCCCCATACACCCTCCCCATACACCCACCACCATACACAACCCCATACACCCACAACCATACACCCACCGACATTCACACACCCCCATAGACCCACCACCATACACCCACCCCTATACACACGCCCCCAAACACCCACCCCCTAACACCCACCACCATACACCACCCCCATACACCCACCACCATACACACACCCCCATACACCCACCCCCATACACCCACCACCGTACACCCACCCCATACACCCACACCCAATACACAACCCTCATACACCTACCCCAATACACCCACCCAATACACCCAACCATATACACCCGCCCCCATACACCCACTCCCATACACCCACCCCCATACAGCCACCCCCATACACCCACACCCATACACCCACCACCATACACGCACACCCATACAACCACCCCCATACACCCAACCCCGTACACCCACCACCATACACACACCCCCATACACCCACCACCATACACCCACCCACATTCGCCCACCACCACACACCCACCACCCTACACCCACCCACATTCGCCCACCACCACACACCCACCACCATACACCCACCAACATTCGCCCACCACCACACACCCACCACCATACACCCACCCACATTCGCCCACCACCACACACCCACCACCATACACCCGCCACCAATACTCATCCCCATATAACCAACCCCATACACCCACCACCTACTCCCACCCCCATACACCCACCAGCATACAATCACCCCCAAACACCCACCCCAAAACAACCACCACCATACACCACACCCCATACACACACCACCATACACCCCCCCATACACCCACCACCATACATCCACCCCCATACACCCACCACCATAATCCCACGCCCATACGCCCATCCCCATACACCCTCCCCATACACCCACCACCATACCCAACCACATACACCCACAACCATACACCCACCGACATTCACCCACCCCCAAACACCCACCCCATACACCACCCCCCATACACCCACCACCATACACCCACCCCATTACACCCACCCCCATACATCACCCCCATACACCCACCCCCATACACCCACACCCATACCACCCATACACCCACCACCATACACGCACACCCATACAACCACCCCCATACACCCAACCCCTAACACCCACCAAAATACACACATCCCCATACACCAACCACCGTACACCCACCCACATTCACCCACCCACATACACCCACCACCATACACCCGCCCCCGACACCCATCCCCATATAACCATCCCCATACACCCATCACCATACACACACCCCCATACATCCACCACCATACACCCACCCCCATTCACCCATCTGGGGATGGGTACATACTCCACCCGCAATAAACCACTCCCATACAATTACCCCCATACACCCACTCCCATACACCCACCCCCATACACCCACCGCCATACACCCACCCCCATACCCCCACCCCCATACCCCCACCCCCATACACCCATCCCCAATACACCACCCCATACACCTACCCCCATACACCCATACCCATACACCCACCCCCATACACGCACCCCCATAAACCCACCCCATACACCCACCACCATACACGCACCCCCATACACCCACTGCCATACACACACCCCCATACTCCCATCACCATACATCCATCCCCATTCACCCACCCCCATACACCCACCCCCATACCCCCACCCCCATACACCCACCCCCATACACCCACCACAATACACCACCCCCATACACCTACCCCCATACACCCACCCCCATACACCCACCCCCATACACCCACCCCCATACACCCACTCCCAATACACAACCCCCATACACCTACCCCAATACACCCATCCCATACACCCACCCACATTCACCCGCCCCCATACACCCACCCCCATACACTCACCCCCATACAGCCACCCCCATACACCCACCCATACCCCCCATACACCAACCACCATACACGCACACCCATACAACCACCCCCATACACCCAACCCCATACACCCACCACCATACACACACCCGCATACACCCACCACCATACACCCACCCACATTCACCCACCCCCATACACCCACCACGATACACCCGCCCCCAACACCCATCCCCATATAACCAACCGCATACACCCACCCCCTACACCCACCCCCATACACCCACCCCCATACACCCACCCACAAACACCCACCCCCAAACACCCACCACCATACACCATCCCCCATACACCCACCACCATACACCCACCACCATACACCTACCCCCATACACCACCACGATACACCGACCCCCATACACCCACCACCATAACCCCACGCCGATACGACCATCCCCATACACCCTCCCCATACACAAACCACCATACACAACCCCATACACCCACAACCATACACCCACCGACATTCACCCTCCCCCATACACCCACCACCATACACCCGCCCAGAACACCTATCCCCATACACCCACCCCCATACACACACCACCATACACCCATCCCCATATCCCCACCCCCATACACCCGCCCCCAAACACCCACCCCCTAACACCCACCACCATACACCCCCCATACACCCACCACCATACACCCACCCCCATACACCCACCCCCATACACCCACCACCATACACCCACCCCATACACCCACACCGAATACACAACCCTCATACACCTACCCCAATACACCCACCCCATACACCCACCCATATACACCCGCCCCCATACACCCACTCCTATACACCCACCCCCATACAGTCACCCCCATACACTCACACCCACACCCCCATACACCCACCACCATACACGCACACCCATACAACCACCCCCATACACCCAACCACATACACCCACCACCATACACACACCCCCATACACCCACCACCATACACCCACCCACATTCGCCCACCCCCATACACTCACCACCATACACCGCCCCCAACACCCATCCCCATATAACCAAACGAACCCTACACCCACCCCCATACACCCACCCCCATACACCCACCCCCATACACCCACCCCAAAACACCCACCCCCAAACACCCACCACCATACACCGCCCCCCATACACCCACCACCATACACCCACCCCCATACACCCACCACCATACACCCACCCCCATACATCCATCACCATAACCCCACGTCCATACGCCCATCCCCATACACCTTCCCCATACGCCCACCACCATACCCAACCCCATGCACCCACAACCATACACCCACCGACATTCACCCACCCCCATACACCCACCACCATACACCCGCCCACAACACCAATCCCTATACACCCACCCCCATACACCCACCCCCATACACCCATCCCCATATACCCACCCCGATACACCGACCCCCAAACACCCAGCCCCTAACACCCACAACCATACACCACCCCCCATACACCCACGACCATACACCCACCACCATACACCCACCCCATACACCCACACCCAATACACAACCCTCATACACCTACCCGAATACACCCACCCCATACACCCACCCACATACAGCCACCCCCATACACCCACACCCATACCACCCACACACCCACCACCATACATGCACACCCATACAACCACCCCCATACACCCAACCCCTAACACCCACTCCCATACACCCACCCCCATACACCCACTCCCATACACCCACCCCCATACATCCACCCCCAATACACAACCACCATACACCTACCCCCATACACCCACCCCATACACCCACCCACATACACCCGTCCCCATACACCCACCCCCATACACCCACCCCCATACAGCCACCCCCATACACCCACACCCATACCCCCATACGTCCACCGCCATACACGCACACCCATACAACCACCCCCATACACCCAACCCCATACACCCACCGCCATACACCCACCCCCATACACCCACCACCATACACCCACGCACATTCACCCACCCCCATACACCCAGCACCATACACCCGCGCCCAAGACCCATCCCCATATAACCAACCCAATACACCCACCCCCTACACCCACCCCCATACACCCACCCCCAACACCCACCCGCAAGCACCCACCCCCATGTACCCAACATCATACAACCACCCCCATACACTCAACCCCTATACACAACCCCCATACACCTACCCCCATACACCTACCCACATACACCCACCCCAAACACCCACCACCATACACCCACCCACATTCACCCACCCCCATACACCCACCACCATACACCCGCCCCCAACACACATCCCCATATAACCAACCCCATACACCCACCCCCTACACCCACCCCCATACACCCACTCCCATACACCCACTTCCAAACATCCACCCCCAATACACAACCACCATACACCTACCCCCATACACCCACCCCATACATCCACCCACATACACCCGCCCCCATACACCCACCCCCATACACCCACCCCCATACACCCACCCCCATACACCCACCCCCATACACCCACCCCCATACACCCACACCCATACCCCCCATACGTCCACCACCATACACGGACACCCATACAACCACCCCCATACACCCAACCCCATACACCCACCACTATACACACACCCCCATACACCCACCACCATACACCCACCCACATTCACCCACCCCCATAAACCCACCACCATACACCCGCCCCCAACACCCATCCCCATATAACCAACCCCATACACCCACCCCCTACACCCACCCCCATACACCCACCCCCAACACCTACCCGCAAACACCCACCCCCATGTACCCAAGATCATACAACCACCCCCATACACCCAACCCCTATACACAACCCCCATACACCTACCCCCATACACCCACCCCAAACACCCACCATCATACACCCACCCACATTCACGCACCCCCATGCACCAACCACCATACACCCGCCCCCAACACACATCCCCATATAACCAACCACATACACCCACCCCCTACACCCACCCCCATACACCCACCCCCAAAACCCACCCCCAAACATCCACCACCTTACACCACCCCCCATACAAGCACCACCATACACCCACCACCATATACACACCCCCATACACCCACCACGATACACCCACACCCATACACCCACCACCATAACCCCACGCCCATACGCCCATCCCCATACACCCTCCCCATACACCCACCACCATACACAACCCCATACACCCACAACCATACACCCACCGACATTCACACACCCCCATAGACCCACCACCATACACCCACCCCTATACACCCGCCCCCAAACACCCACCCCCTAACACCCACCACCATACACCACCCCCATACACCCACCACCATACACCCACCCCCATACACCCACCACCGTACACCCACCCCATACACCCACACCCAATACACAACCCTCATACACCTACCCCAATACACCCACCCAATACACCCACCCATATACACCCGCCCCCATACACCCACTCCCATACACCCACCCCCATACAGCCACCCCCATACACCCACCCATACCCCATACACCCACCACCATACACGCACACCCATACAACCACCCCCATACACCCAACCCCATACACCCACCACCATACACACACCCCCATACACCCACCACCATACACCCACCCACATTCGCCCACCACCACACACCCACCACCATACACCCACCCACATTCGCCCACCACCAGACACCCACCACCATACACCCACCAACATTCGCCCACCACCACACACCCACCACCATACACCCTCCCACATTCGCCCACCACCACACACCCACCACCATACACCCGCCACCAATACTCATCCCCATATAACCAACCCCATACACCCACCACCTACTCCCACCCCCATACACCCACCAGCATAAAATCACCCCCAAACACCCACCCCAAAACAACCACCACCATACACCACACCCCATACACCCACCACCATACACCCCCCATACACCCACCACCATACATCCACCCCCATACACCTACCACCATAATCCCACGCCCATACGCCCATCCCCATACACCCTCCCCATACACCCACCACCATACCCAACCACATACACCCACAACCATACACCCACCGACATTCACCCACCCCCAAACACCCACCACCATACACAACCACCCATACACCCACCACCATACAGCCACCCCATTACACCCACCCCCATACACTCACCCCCATACACCCACCCCCATACACCCACACCCATACCACCCATACACCCACCACCATACACGCACACCCATACAACCACCCCCCTACACCCAACCCCTAACATCCACCAAAATACACACATCCCCATACACCAACCACCGTACACCCACCCACATTCACCCACCCACATACACCCACCACCATACACCCGCCCCCGACACCCATCCCCATATAACCATCCCCATACACCCATCACCATACACACACCCCCATACACCCACCACCATACACCCACCCCATACACCCACACCGAATACACCCACCACCATACACCTACCACCATACACCACCACGATACACCGACCCCCATACACCCACCACCATAACCCCACGCCCATACGACCATCCCCATACACCCTCCCCATACACAAACCACCATACACAACCCCATACACCCACAACCATACACCCACTGACATTCACCCTCCCCCATACACCCACCACCATACACCCGCCCAGAACACCTATCCCCATACACCCACCCCCATACACACACCACCATACACCCACCCCCATATCCCCACCCCCATACACCCGCCCCCAAACACCCACCCCCTAACACCCACCACCACACACCCCCCATACACCCACCACCATACACCCACCCCCATACACCCACCCCCATACACCCACCACCATACACCCACCCCATACACCCACACCGAATACACAACCCTCATACACCTACCCCAATACACCCACCCCATACACCCACCCATATACACCCGCCCCCATACACCCACTCCTATACACCCACCCCCATACAGTCACCCCCATACACTCACACCCACACCCCCATACACCCACCACCATACACGCACACCCATACAACCACCCCCATACACCCAACCACATACACCCACCACCATACACACACCCCCATACACCCACCACCATACACCCACCCACATTCGCCCACCCCCATACACTCACCACCATACACCGCCCCCAACACCCATCCCCATATAACCAAACCCTACACCCACCCCCATACACCCACCCCCATACACCCACCCCCATACACCCACCCCAAAATACCCACCCCCAAACACCCACCACCATACACCGCCCCCCATACACCCACCACCATACACCCACCCCCATACACCCACCACCATACACCCACCCCCATACACCCATCACCATAACCCCACGTCCATACGCCCATCCCCATACACCCTCCCCATACGCCCACCACCATACCCAACCCCATGCACCCACAACCATACACCCACCGACATTCACCCACCCCCATACACCCACCACCATACACACGCCCACAACACCAATCCCTATACACCCACCCCCATACACCCACCCCCATACACCCACCCCCATACGCCCATCCCCATATACCCACCCCGATACACCGACCCCCAAACACCCAGCCCCTAACACCCACCACCATACACCACCCCCCATACACCCACGACCATACACCCACCACCATACACCCACCCCATACACCCACACCCAATACACAACCCTCATACACCTACCCGAATACACCCACCCCATACACCCACCCACATACACCCGCCCCCATACACCCACTCCCATACACCCACCCCCATACAGCCACCCCCATACACCCACACCCATACCACCCATACACCCACCACCATACATGCACACCCATACAACCACCCCCATACACCCAACCCCTAACACCCACTCCCATACACCCACCCCCATACACCCACTCCCATACACCCACCCCCATACATCCACCCCCAATACACAACCACCATACACCTACCCCCATACACCCACCCCATACACCCACCCATATACACCCGCCCCCATACACCCACCCCCATACAACCACCCCCATACAGCCACCCCCATACACCCACACCCATACCCCCCTTACGTCCACCGCCATACACGCACACCCATACAACCACCCCCATACACCCAACCCCATACACCCACCGCCATACACACACCCCCATACACCCACCACCATACAGCCACGCACATTCACCCACCCCCATACACCCAGCACCATACACCCGCCCCCAACACCCATCCCCATATAACCAACCCCATACACCCACCCCCTACACCCACCCCCATACACCCACCCCCAACACCCACCCGCAAACACCCACCCCCATGTACCCAACATCATACAACCACCCCCATACACTCAACCCCTATACACAACCCCCATACACCTACCCCCATACACCTACCCGCATACACCCACCCCAAACACCCACCACCATACACCCACCCACATTCACCCACCCCCATACACCCACCAGCATACACCCGCCCCCAACACACATCCCCATATAACCAACCCCATACACCCACCCCCTACACCCACCCCCATACACTCACTCCCATACACCCACCCCCAAACATCCACCCCCAATACACAACCACCATACACCTACCCCCATACACCCACCCCATACATCCACCCACATACACCCGCACCCATACACCCACCCCCATACACCCACCCCCATACACCCACCCCCATACACCCACACCCATACCCCCCATACGTCCACCACCATACACGGACACCCATACAACCACCCCCATACACCCAACCCCATACACCCACCACTATACACACACCCCCATACACCCACCACCATACACCCACCCACATTCACCCACCCCCATAAACCCACCACCATACACCCGCCCCCAACACCCATCCCCATATAACCAACCCCATACACCCACCCCCTACACCCACCCCCATACACCCACCCCCAACACCCACCCGCAAACACCCACCCCCATGTACCCAAGATCATACAACCACCCCCATACACCCAACCCCTATACACAACCCCCATACACCTACCCCCATACACCCACCCCAAACACCCACCATCATACACCCACCCACATTCACCCACCCCCATGCACCAACCACCATACACCCGCCCCCAACACACATCCCCATATAACCAACCACATACACCCACCCCCTACACCCACCCCCATACACCCACCGCCAAAAACCCACCCCCAAACATCCACCACCTTACACCACCCCCATACAAGCACCACCATACACCCACCACCATATACACACCCCCATACACCCACCACGATACACCCACACCCATACACCCACCACTATAACCCCACGCCCATACGCCCATCCCCATACACCCTCCCCATACACCCACCACCATACACAACCCCATACACCCACAACCATACACCCACCGACATTCACACACCCCCATAGACCCACCACCATACACCCACCCCTATACACACGCCCCCAAACACCCACCCCCTAACACCCACCACCATACACCACCCCCATACACCCACCACCATACACACACCCCCATACACCCACCCCCATACACCCACCACCGTACACCCACCCCATACACCCACACCCAATACACAACCCTCATACACCTACCCCAATACACCCACCCAATACACCCAACCATATACACCCGCCCCCATACACCCACTCCCATACACCCACCCCCATACAGCCACCCCCATACACCCACACCCGTACACCCACCACCATACACGCACACCCATACAACCACCCCCATACACCCAACCCCATACACCCACCACCATACACACACCCCCATACACCCACCACCATACACCCACCCACATTCGCCCACCACCACACACCCACCACCATACACCCACCCACATTCGCCCAACACCACACACCCACCACCATACACCCACCAACATTCGCCCACCACCACACACCCACCACCATACACCCAACCACATTCGCATACCACCACACACCCACCACCATACACCCGCCACCAATACTCATCCCCATATAACCAACCCCATACACCCACCACCTACTCCCACCCCCATACACCCACCAGCATAAAATCACCCCCAAACACCCACCCCAAAACAACCACCACCATACACCATACCCCATACACCCACCACCATACACCCCCCATACACCCACCACCATACATCCACCCCCATACACCTACCACCATAATCCCACGCCCATACGCCCATCCCCATACACCCTCCCCATACACCCACCACCATACCCAACCACATACACCCACAACCATACACCCACCGACATTCACCCACCCCCAAACACCCACCACCATACACCACCCCCCATACACCCACCACCATACAGCCACCCCATTACACCCACCCCCATACACTCACACCCATACACCCACCCCCATACACCCACACCCATACCACCCATACACCCACCACCATACACGCACACCCATACAACCACCCCCCTACACCCAACCCCTAACACCCACCAAAATACACACATCCCCATACACCAACCACCGTACACCCACCCACATTCACCCACCCACATACACAAACCACCATACACCCGCCCCCGACACCCATCCCCATATAACCATCCCCATACACCCATCACCATACACACACCCCCATACATCCACCACCATACACCCACCCCCATTCACCCATCTGGGGATGGGTACATACTCCACCCGCAATAAACCACTCCCATACAATTACCCCCATACACCCACTCCCATACACCCACCCCCATACACCCACCGCCATACACCCACTCCCATACCCCCACCCCCATACCCCCACCCCCATACACCCACCCCCAATACACCACCCCATACACCTACCCCCATACACCCACACCCATACACCCACCCCCATACACGCACCCCCATAAACCCACCCCATACACCCACCACCATACACGCACCCCCATACACCCACCGCCATACACACAACCCCATACTCCCATCACCATACATCCATCCCCATTCACCCACCCCCATACCCCCACCCCCATACCCCCACCCCCATACACCCACCCCCATACACCCACCACAATACACCACCCCCATACACCTACCCCCATACACCCACCCCCATACACCCACCCCCATACACCCACCCCCATACACCCACTCCCAATACACAACCCCCATACACCTACCCCAATACACCCATCCCATACACCCACCCACATTTACCCGCCCCCCCACACCCACCCCCATACACTCACCCCCATACAGCCACCCCCATACACCCACCCATACCCCCCATACACCAACCACCATACACGCACACCCATACAACCACCCCCATACACCCAACCCCATACACCCACCACCATACACACACCCGCATACACCCACCACCATACACCCACCCACATTCACCCACCCCCATACGCCCACCACGATACACCCGCCCCCAACACCCATCCCCATATAACCAACCGCATACACCCACCCCCTACACCCACCCCCATACACCCACCCCCATACACCCACCCACAAACACCCACCCCCAAACACCCACCACCATACACCATCCCCCATACACCCACCACCATACACCCACCACCATACACCTACCCCCATACACCACCACGATACACCGACCCCCATACACCCACCACCATAACCCCACGCCCATACGACCATCCCCATACACCCTCCCCATACACAAACCACCATACACAACCCCATACACCCACAACCATACACCCACCGACATTCACCCTCCCCATACACCCACCACCATACACCCGCCCCCAACACCTATCCCCATACACCCACCCCCATACACACACCACCATACACCCACCCCCATATCCCCACCCCCATACACCCGCCCCCAAACACCCACCCCCTAACACCCACCACCATACACCCCCCATACACCCACCACCATACACCCACCCCCATACACCCACCCCCATACACCAACCACCATACACCCACCCCATACACCCACACCGAATACACAACCCTCATACACCTACCCCAATACACCCACCCCATACACCCACCCATATACACCCGCCCCCATACACCCACTCCCATACACCCACCCCCATACAGTCACCCCCATGCACTCACACCCACACCCCCATACACCCACCACCATACACGCACACCCATACAACCACCCTCATACACCCAACCACATACACCCACCACCATACACACACCCCCATACACCCACCACCATACACCCACCCACATTCGCCCACCCCCATACACCCACCACCATACACCGCCCCCAACACCCATCCCCATATAACCAAACCCTACACCCACCCCCATACACCCACCCCCATACACCCACCCCAAAACACCCACCCCAAAACACCCACCACCATACACCGCCCCCCATACACCCACCACCATACACCCACCCCCATACACCCACCCCCAAACACCCACCCCCATACACCCATCACCATAACCCCACGTCCATACGCCCATCCCCATACACCCTCCCCATACGCCCACCACCATACCCAACCCCATGCACCCACAACCATACACCCACCGACATTCACCCACCCCCATACACCCACCACCATACACCCGCCCACAACACCAATCCCTATACACCCACCCCCATACACCCACCACCATACACCCATCCCCATATACCCACACCCAATACACAACCCTCATACACCTACCCGAATACACCCACCCCATACACCCACCCACATACACCCGCCCCCATACACCCACTCCCATACACCCACCCCCATACAGCCACCCCCATACACCCACACCCATACCACCCATACACCCACCACCATACACCATACATGCACACCCATACAACCACCCCCATACACCCACCGCCATACACCCACTCCCATACCCCCACCCCCATACCCCCACCCCCATACACCCACCCCCAATACACCACCCCATACACCTACCCCCATACACCCACACCCATACACCCACCCCCATACACGCACCCCCATAAACCCACCCCATACACCCACCACCATACACGCACCCCCATACACCCACCGCCATACACACAACCCCATACTCCCATCACCATACATCCATCCCCATTCACCCACCCCCATACCCCCACCCCCATACCCCCACCCCCATACACCCACCCCCATACACCCACCACAATACACCACCCCCATACACCTACCCCCATACACCCACCCCCATACACCCACCCCCATACACCCAACCCCATACACCCACTCCCAATACACAACCCCCATACACCTACCCCAATACACCCATCCCATACACCCACCCACATTTACCCGCCCCCATACACCCACCCCCATACACTCACCCCCATACAGCCACCCCCATACACCCACCCATACCCCCCATACACCAACCACCATACACGCACACCCATACAACCACCCCCATACACCCAACCCCATACACCCACCACCATACACACACCCGCATACACCCACCACCATACACCCACCCACATTCACCCACCCCCATACGCCCACCACGATACACCCGCCCCCAACACCCATCCCCATATAACCAACCGCATACACCCACCCCCTACACCCACCCCCATACACCCACCCCCATACACCCACCCACAAACACCCACCCCCAAACACCCACCACCATACACCATCCCCCATACACCCACCACCATACACCCACCACCATACACCTACCCCCATACACCACCACGATACACCGACCCCCATACACCCACCACCATAACCCCACGCCCATACGACCATCCCCATACACCCTCCCCATACACAAACCACCATACACAACCCCATACACCCACAACCATACACCCACCGACATTCACCCTCCCCCATACACCCACCACCATACACCCGCCCCCAACACCTATCCCCATACACCCACCCCCATACACACACCACCATACACCCACCCCCATATCCCCACCCCCATACACCCGCCCCCAAACACCCACCCCCTAACACCCACCACCATACACCCCCCATACACCCACCACCATACACCCACCCCCATACACCCACCCCCATACACCAACCACCATACACCCACCCCATACACCCACACCGAATACACAACCCTCATACACCTACCCCAATACACCCACCCCATACACCCACCCATATACACCCGCCCCCATACACCCACTCCCATACACCCACCCCCATACAGCCACCCCCATACACTCACACCCACACCCCCATACACCCACCACCATACACGCACACCCATACAACCACCCCCATACACCCAACCCCATACACCCACCACCATACACACACCCCCATACACCCACCACCATACACCCACCCACATTCGCCCACCCCCATACACCCACCACCATACACCCGCCCCCAACACCCATCCCCATATAACCAAACCCTACACCCACCCCCATACACCCACCCCCATACACCCACCCCAAAACACCCACCCCAAAACACCCACCACCATACACCGCCCCCCATACACCCACCACCATACACCCACCCCCATACACCCACCACCATACACCCACCCCCATACACCCATCACCATAACCCCACGTCCATACGCCCATCCCCATACACCCTCCCCATACGCCCACCACCATACCCAACCCCATGCACCCACAACCATACACCCACCCACATTCACCCACCCCCATACACCCACCACCATACACCCGCCCACAACACCAATCCCTATACACCCACCCCCATACACCCACCACCATACACCCATCCCCATATACCCACCCCGATACACCGACCCCCAAGCACCCAGCCCCTAACACCCACCACCATACACCACCCCCCATACACCTACGACCATACACCCACCACCATACACCCACCCCATACACCCACACCCAATACACAACCCTCATACACCTACCCGAATACACCCACCCCATACACCCACCCACATACACCCGCCCCCATACACCCACTCCCATACACCCACCCCCATACAGCCACCCCCATACACCCACACCCATACCACCCATACACCCACCACCATACATGCACACCCATACAACCACCCCCATACACCCAACCCCTAACACCCACCAAAATACACACATCCCCATACACCAACCACCGTACACCCACCCACATTCACCCACCCACATACACCCACCACCATACACCCACCACCATACACCCATCCCCATATACCCACCCCGATACACCGACCCCCAAACACCCAGCCCCTAACACCCACCACCATACACCACCCCCCATACACCCACGACCATACACCCACCACCATACACCCACCCCATACACCCACACCCAATACACAACCCTCATACACCTACCCGAATACACCCACCACATACACCCACCCACATACACCCGCCCCCATACACCCACTCCCATACACCCACCCCCATACAGCCACCCCCATACACCCACACCCATACCACCCATACACCCACCACCATACATGCACACCCATACAACCACCCCCATACACCCAACCCCTAACACCCACCAAAATACACACATCCCCATACACCAACCACCGTACACCCACCCACATTCACCCACCCACATACACCCACCACCATACACCCGCCCCCGACACCCATCCCCATACACCCACCCCCATACACCCACCACCATACACCTACCCCCATATTCCCACCCCCATACACCCGCCCCCAAACACCCACCCCCTAACACCCACCACCATACACCCCCCATACACCCACCACCATACACCCACCCCCATACACCCACCCCCATACACCCACCACCATACACCCACCCCATACACCCACACCGAATACACAACCCTCATACACCTACCCCAATACACCCACCCCATACACCCACCCATATACACCCGCCCCCATACACCCACTCCCATACACCCACCCCCATACACCCACCCCCATACACCCACCCCCATACACCAACCACCATACACCCACCCCATACACCCACACCGAATACACAACCCTCATACACCTACCCCAATACACCCACCCCATACACCCACCCATATACACCCGCCTCCATACACCCACTCCCATACACCCACCCCCATACAGTCACCCCCATACACTCACACCCACACCCCCATACACCCACCACCATACACGCACACCCATACAACCACCCCCATACACCCAACCACATACACCCACCACCATACACACACCCCCATACACCCACCACCATACTACACCCACCCCCATACACCCACCACCATACACCCACCCCCATACACCCATCACCATAACCCCACGTCCATACGCCCATCCCCATACACCCTCGCCATACGCCCACCACCATACCCAACCCCATGCACCCACAACCATACACCCACCGACATTCACCCACCCCCATACACCCACCACCATACACCCGCCCACAACACCAATCCCCATACACCCACCCCCATACACCCACCACCATACACCCATCCCCATATACCCACCCCGATACA
This sequence comes from Corallium rubrum, assembly GCA_964035015.1. Classification (NCBI taxonomy): domain Eukaryota; kingdom Metazoa; phylum Cnidaria; class Anthozoa; order Scleralcyonacea; family Coralliidae; genus Corallium; species Corallium rubrum. Next base: position 123,619 of record CAXIUP010000034.1, read on the forward strand.
CCGACCCCCAAACACCCAGCCCCTAACACCCACCACCATACACCACCCCCCATACACCCACGACCATACACCCACCACCATACACCCACCCCATACACCCACACCCAATACACAACCCTCATACACCTACCCGAATACACCCACCCCATACCCCCACCCACATACACCCGCCCCCATACACCCACTCCCATACACCCACCCCCATACAGCCACCCCCATACAGCCACCCCCATACACGCACACCCATACCACCCATACACCCACCACCATACACGCACACCCATACAACCACCCCCATACACCCAACCCCTAACACCCACCAAAATACACACATCCCCATACACCAACCACCGTACACCCACCCACATTCACCCACCCACATACACCCACCACCATACACCCGCCCCCGACACCCATCCCCATATAACCATCCCCATACACCCATCACCATACACACATCCCCATACATCCACCACCATGCACCCACCCCCATTCACCCATCTGGGGATGGGTACATACTCCACCCGCAATAAACCACTCCCATACACTTACCCCCATACACCCACTCCCATACACCCACCCCCATACACCCACCGCCATACACCCACCCCCATATCCCCACCCCCATACCCCCACCCCCATACACCCACCCCCAATACACCACCCCATACACCTACCCCCATACACCCACACCCATACACCCACCCCCAGACACGCACCCCCATAAACCCACCCCATACACCCACCACCATACACGCACCCCCATACACCCACCGCCATACACACACCCCCATACTCCCATCACCATACATCCACCCCCATTCACCCACCACCATACCCCCACCCCCATACCCCCACCCCCATACCCCCACTTCTATACACCCACCCCCATACACCCACCCCCAATACACCACCCCTATACACCTACCCCGATACACCCACCCCCATACACCCACCCCCATACACCCACCCCCTTACACCCTCCCCTACTACACCACCCTCATTCACCACCCCCATACACCTACCCCCATACACCCACTCCCATACACCTACCCGCATACACCCCCAACCCCATCACCCACCCCCATACACCCACCCCATACACCCACCACGATACACGCATCCCCATACACCCACCACCATACACACACCCCCATACACCCATCACCATACATCCACCCCCATTCACCCACCACCATACCCCCCCCCCCCTACCCCACTCCCATGCACCCACCCCCATACACCCACCTCCATACACCCACCCCGATACACCCACCCCGATACACCCACCCCGATACACCCACCCCGGTACACCCACCACCATACACCCACCCCCATACACCCATCCCCATACACCCACCACCATACACCCACCACCATACACCCACCACCATACACCACCACTACTTACGCCCCTTGTTTGTGCATTGCTGGATGAGACATAATTTGCTAATGGTATTGGATTGGTGGACAGCGGAAAACTGCTGGTAGCCATCGTGAAAACAGGTGTAGGTTAGGTACCACACCATGGGTTTGGCTGCATTCTACGGTAGTTTTTAACCCTATCCAGACTGGGGGGGGGCAGAAAGTGCCCGCGCTGAATTTAAAAGTTAATATCTCCTAAACCATTATAGGTATGGTTCTGAAATTTTATGACTTTTCCTAAATATGTATGGGCTTTATGTGTGGAAAATTTTGTGAAAAAATATCGCGCCAAAAAAAAGTTACAGCGGAGTCGTGAACACCTACCAACACAAAATTTCAGCCGACAAATTTTCTAATGTCTGCTTTTATAATAGTTACAATAAAAGTAAGCACTTTTTAATAAAGAGAAACTATTTTTTTTGATAGATATCTTTTTTATGTTAACAAAACAATAGGAAAAAATTTTTTCGAAATTCTAGTAATCTTGGGTTTTTCCAATTACTGACGTCATAATGACGTCATAATTTGTCGCCATGGCAACATAAGTGTAACACATACTTGAACAAGGCATACCATCCACCTGTAAAAGTTTCGTCGGAATACACCAAATAGTTCAGGAGATATTGACCGCGGGCACTTTCCGCCCCCCAGTCCCAGAAGTAAAAAAAAAGCCAAGTCTGGATAGGGTTAAAGTGTCTATGAAACGAAAATTAAATTTGTCTTATTTGAAAGAACACTTAAAATTATAGAGTAACATCTTTTGCAGTTTTTCGTTTCCTTGCTTTGTTCTTGAGATATTTCAGTTTATATAAATAAGTTTTGTGGAAACACCACGTAAAATATTTCTTTGCTAAGCTTTCGGCCTGTTGACTCAGGCCTTCATCACAGCAATGACAACAAGTTGTTGGCTCACGTCATTTATTTATTTATATATTTTTTTCAAAGATTAAATATTTCAGTTTGTTCAGTTTAATATGCAAATTAAACATTTTGACGTCGTAGGTGCTTAATGAGCTATCGGAGAAGGTTAGATATCTTTTCTATTATCAAACCAAATTAATTTGAATGAAGCATGGATGATTGGATGTGTTTCGTCCACAACACTAATACATATAAATATTAACCAGGGTTAAGTCACGTTGTAGCTCTGCTATAAATACGCGTGACCACATGTGAGTTGTTTACTAATTTCTCCTGACGAAGGGCCTTCGCTCGAAACGTCGAGAAGATTTTTCTCTGTTTTTCAGGCCAACGTGACTTAACCCTGGTAATATTTGGATTTCAACCGTGGCCGACGCTGTCCTAGAAGCTTTTAACTAATACATGTAGATCTTCAAGTCATTATGATACACGTTCATAAACCCTTCGGACATACAAATAAGACTTCTGAAGTATGCTGATTCGGATCCGCTATTGGTCGTTTGCGTTGATCACGTGATTGACGAAAACATTCGTACACACACACAAACACACAACCACGCTCATGACATAGCGGATATGGTTTAGCAACCAGTATCCGCAAAAACAGGACCGGGGACTCGATGACCCATGTAAAACAAGGACCCATGTCAAATTGGACGGGGGTTTAAGAAAATATTATATTTTGTGGCGGGGGGGGGGGGATATTTTATTGTACTACGTGCAAATTGTTGTAACTGTTTTGAGCTAACAAAAAGCAGCGCAAGGGAACACGCGAAGGACAAAAAGACTCACACGTGCATATTGCATAATGTGTTATCTCTTTTCTATTATCAAATACCAGAACAATGAATGGAAGATAGAACGTTGAGTTTTGTTTCAGGTAATAAACATTTGCGCGCTATCACAAGACGCCAAGAAATATATGACAAGTCGACAGCTGACAGTGGGCTACTGGTCTGTCGGTATAAATTTGAACGGTTTTGAGAATTTTTCGGATTGTCTGGTTTCGAAACAATATGTATTTCAGCATTTTAATACATTTTTATGCACATGTATGTATGTACTGTTGTTTTATACTATAAATACAAGCGCGCGGTGACTGCATATTTACATGCAATGCTTTCTCGTGTTCATCTCAGCATCACGTAATCAAACCATACAAGGTGTTCATACTCTAATAATTCCGGAACGCGTTTCGATTTTATCGCCTAAACGACAAGCTTTCCAAGGACGAAGAAACAGTGTCAGCGCTTGTTTGGCTTCGGATTAAAGATCTTTCTGAAATCTGAATGCCCTTTTAACTATTAAATGTTTCAAGTGTTTACGTGTTAGGCGCTCGGCCAAGATGTTTTAGCTATAGGTTTACACGCAGAAATCCACCGTGCTTGGCACTGTTTATGTTACATGTAGATCTAGACGTATTCAATACTTATTCAAAAAACTCGTTGAACATTGATTTATTGAGACGCATCAATGCATATGTTACTAGAGTCTAAAATATAGCCATATAAAACATAAAAATATCATATTCTTTAACAATGCGATTAGCGTCCGCGTTTGCTGTTTTTGCCAATTTACCAACTATGATTTACCTAACCTTACCCGTGTGTGTGTTCAAACATTTTAGTATAGGGGTTAGAGATTGCCAGATTGGGGTTAATCGTTAGAAATAATGATTATTGTTATTTCTATAGGTGAGACGTAACAGTACATGTTGAAGGGTGTAGTCAATTTATAACGTTTTTGCTCAGACAAGAGTGTTAAACCGTTCTAATCAATATTTCCGAAACGTGAATAGCCTTTGAATTAATGATGATAAGCACTGGGCCGAGATGTTTAACTATAATTCACAAGCAGAAAATTTCAGGCTGTTCTTTGCGCCGGCTCTAAATGCCTCTAATGCTTTAATTCGAACATACGTGTTGCATGATCACACGCTTATTGTGTTGAGTTCTAACATTATACTGGAGCGAAATTAAAGCGATATAAGTATCATATTTTTTAATACGATTATAGGGACCGCGTTTCATGTTTTAACTAATGTTTCAAGTGTACTGTTGACGTGTTAGGCCCTTGGCCAAGATATCTTATCTATATGTCTGATTGTCTGTATATATACGCAGAAAGAAATCAACTGTACTTCAATAACTTGGTACTGCTTGAGTTACATGTACGTGTATAAAATACTTATTCAAAAAGTGCATTGATCATTCTTGAGACAAATCAATTGATGTGTTACCACAGTCTAACGTGTAAGTGAAAGCGATATATTATCACATTCTTTTAACAATGCGATTAGCGACCGGGTTTCCTGTTTTTCCCAATTTACCTACAAAATTGTTATTTCAAGATTAGAGTTAAGATTAGGGTTGGGACCGGGCTTGGGTTAGGGTTAGGGATTGGGTTGGAGTTTAAGTAAGGGCTAGAATTAAACATTATTGTTAAGTTATTAAGGGCATTTAAAAATTAATAATTATTGTCGATTCTAGATGATACGTGAGAGCATATGCTGATATGTCACAAGGTTATCTAGGATTTTCAGTATGTTTTAGTGAACAATTTACTTTGTCAATCATTATCGGCAGGCGAAATAAATACCAGTATCCGCATGTACGCATTGCGTACCTATTTTTACATGTAGCCTACTGACAAGTGCAGGTATTGAATATCTGGGCGTAGTTTAGGTATTTCCTTATTAACTTAACCTTAGGCAAAAGGAATTTATTGACGTCACACCACACCCTATTGACGTGTTGTGTAATCGAGTGAAATGCCCAATATCACTTATAATATACCCTATGACGTACATCCGGATCAGCCGGGCGAAGCAAAGTCTCCGGCAATAAGATATCAATAAGTTATCTATGAAATATCAATAAGTTATCTCGGAGTTATCTGTGAGTTATATGTAAGATAATATTAAACTTTTTTTTTAGATTCGCGCCGGCAATTTAATATCACTATATAATAAATGTCAGATAACGCAGATAAAACTAAATCCAGCGCCAAGCCAACGGCAGCCCAACCGAATGAAGAAATACCTAAAATAACGACAGTTAAAAAGACTAAAGACCCTAAGAGAATCGAAGCTGGCAAAAGACTCGCCGCTATTTCGAAGGAAGCGAAAGAGGAGAAAGCTAGAGAACGCCTAATGAAAGATATTGATGAGGAAGCGAGTTTAATCAACTTCAGAAACGGTATTATTATCGTATCCTCGTTAGCCCGCTATCGGGGGTATTTGTATTTCGCGTATAAAAAAAGCCAAACGTGAGAGAGAATCACGTGGTGAAGGCTGAGACATCCGAACTGGCTAAAAAATCGGATAATATATTTGATAGTTGGGAATAATATTTCTTATATAAATAAAGGTAATGACGAGCACTGTAGACCTCTTAGAAAAGAACTCGTGAACGAATTATTCGACTCAGGTCTTTTAACAGCTGGAGCGGTTGGCGTATCAATGACATCAAAGGAACTCTTGAAAGAAAAGAACCACTTGGAACACCTAGATTAGCAATATCTAATCACGTTTCTCTCTGACGAAGGACCTTCGCTCGAAACGTTAGACTCCTACGTTCTCTGTTTCGGCAGTATATCTAACCTTACTATATTTCGATTGTTGTTTCTACACTGCCTACGCAGCACGCTACTTTTATTACACTATTTGGAGGCGAGTTTCAGGGTGTTGCGCGCGCATCGTTTTGGAGAGAAATTGGCGGGCTCTCTACAAAGTAAGCAATGGCAAACAGACTTGCTAGCGAGTCAACAACAGCAGAATAACAGTGTTAAACAACATCCAGAAACTGTATCCATACTTTGTTTATTTTAAACAGTACGTTTACTTTGAGGGGAGCTTGCCAGTTTTTTTTGAAAAATGATGCGCGCACAACACCCTGAAACTCGCCTATTGCAGTGTTTATATCGACACTTCTTGTCAAGTGGCTTCAGCAAAAGAAATATCTTCCGGTTGACCCATTCAAAGGTTCTTAATATATTAAAATGGCAACAGCAATATATCCGTCACGGCTTCTGAACCGTCTGGCTATTTTCTGAACGGATTGCTAATCATTATATTATATCCTCTTAGAGCAATAACGCAGCAGATTAGTTAGAATTTCACTGACATAAGCTGAGTTTCTTATTACAACAATTTGCACGTAGTACAATAAAATATTACCCCCCGCCACAAAATATATTTTCTTTAACCCTCGTCCAATCTGACATGGGTCCTTGTTTTACACGGTTTTTACATATAGCCTTTTGTAAAGCTCTAATTAAACGAGAACGCAAGTTGGCAGTCACGCTATCTCAACCAGCCGCTCTCAGTCTGAATGATTTCTCGAAAATATTATGTACCGTGACAAAGTTAAAATTTGTTTAAAACACTCATGAAACCTTTATTTTGTTAATTTGGGGAGTTCGAACGACCGCCAAAGAAATTCGTGACTGTCAACTTGCGATGACTTGCGTTCTCGTTTGATTAGGGCTTTATAAAAATAGCTACATGTACGACACGCATGCCAAATGGCATGAAAGGGGACACTGTAAAGGGATTAGTTAGTAGAGTAGGGTGTGTATCAGAGAGTAACATAATAAAATAAGACGATATATGTAAAACCGTCAACCGATTGTTTCCGGTGATTGATATGCGTGCGATCTGAAGTATTAGGCTTGTTGATCTGAAGTATTAGGCTTGTTGATCTGTAAGACTTTCATGTAATAAAGAGATACAAAACGAAAGATACAGTCCCCAGTCTTCGAAACCGGCGTGTGTAAAGTTCTCCTGATTGCTTTGTGGAGAATTTTACGAAAACGTTTTCGATGGCCGTGTCGGACCCCTCGTAACAAATTACAACGAATGTCGTTTTCTTTCGCTCGAAGGACATAGGGGACACCCTAACTGACTTCCTACTTTACATAGGTCACTTAATTGTAACGAACTTTTCAGAATTTTTACTACTTGATATAATGCACTCTCTCTTACAAAACGGAGGGGGTGATTCTTACATTTACCTTTACAAAGTACAAGTATACATCTGTCGTCGCGGTTCAACGCATGCTACTGAGCATGCCATTCAAAGAGTCTATTACTTTGTTAGTTAGCATAAACTGATAAACAGTTTCATGTTCTTGAACTCCAACGAAGCTAGGGGCGTAACTTGGGATAAACAGTAGGGAGAGGTGTGAGATTTTTTGACGGATAAAAAAGGCGTGGCCCGACCCTTTTGACCAATTAAAATAGCTTAAGCTTATATCGGTACATGGCTACAATGGGGCGCACATTAGGGGTGTGTGGGGGGGGGGGGGGGTGGGGGGTGTGACACCCCCCAACAATTGAGTCGGTTGAAAAAGTCGGTCCCGAATTGCCTATCCGACTACGTTTTCGGTCCGTCTTGGCCATCCGGTGTGATGGTTTTGGGAACTTGATCCTGAGGAAATGAGTTTAAGGAGAGATGATGGTCGTTAAACTTATCAAATAGACTGATCCAGAGTATCCAACCATTCCGATTTCCTCGGGTGTTTATCCGATTTTGCTTCAGAACCCCGAATCCCGACGCGACCTCGATCGCGATACTGAAGAAAAATCCCGATTTTATAGATCAGGTCTTCAATCGGGATTTTTCGTATCCCGATAGAGGTCTGTTTCCATATACCTGAGAAAGTACTTGTTTTAGAGCTGTACTCCATAGTGTTAGCTCAAGGAAATTCAAAATAACTTTGACAAAGTTTTAAAATATTTAATTTTAAACCTAATTCGTCCACGTTGATTCATACGAGCATGATAAATTTAACTTGAGTAGGTAGTATGGGATTTCTCGAGCTTTAACAAGGTACGCTACCTCCTCCGCAAATGTTTTTAATTTATTTGCACCCTCTTATGACAGAAAGAAACTGAGTAAAAAATACCTGTGGAGGAGGTAGCTCGCAAAATAGGTCAGTTTTCATTTTTCATGGAAAAAAAGCGTAAAATGACAATCGATTTGCCGTTGCCTTTTTGACCCAAATATTCGCCTGAGAGTGCTGGAAACGGTGTTTCAGGGCATCCAAATCTCAAAATTTTTTTGAGGGGCATGCCCCCAAACCCATCTAGATAGATCCTGATCTGGGAAGGTGCATAGCTTCCACACTGAGAAAAAAAGTCGGTCCCATAACGAAAAGCACCCCCCACCCCCCCACCTCCCCCCACCCCCCAAAAAAAAAAGGTTTCGAATGTGCGCCCCTAGCGCCAGTGTTACATCACTATGACTCAGCCCACATGCTGCACAATATTTCACGAACAGCCAAACTCAGGTAATTCGAACAAGACAAAACCAGGACCAAAAGGCAAAAATAGGTACGCGAAGCGTACATGTGGCGACTGAGATGGTTAAGGAAAACATTTTAAAAAGCGAGTTGAATAAATAACAAAATAAAAATGTACGCAATACGTTTTTGTTATTGCATGCAATTAACTGGAATTGGTAACAACGGTTCATAGAGCACAAATTGCAAAAATAGCTATCACAATTATATGAAGGATTTCAATGTTCCCCCTATTTGTTGCCTTGGGGCAATTAGTCTGTATTCAAGTTCATTTAGATAAAAAAATTCAGGTTTTTCAGGAAACATCATTCCATTTGAAATTGCATATGGTGGTACTTTAACTTTTCTCAAATATCTATCACATGACTGACAAAGCCATTCAACATTTTCAAAACTTATAATATTTTGGAGAGTTGAAGTATGTTCAGATTGAGCAGTCGAACTCCTTCTGCTGGGCAAACACTATGTTTATACCATAATTGTTCATAACAAGAACATATGTAAAGTGGCCCTGTAGATACACTAACATGAAATTTATTAATTATTATAGGTAATTATATGATAGCGAGTACGATTAAGGATTTACACTACAAGTGATATTCGAAAATTTTGCCAAAATTGCACGAGGCGTTAGGCGAGTGCAATTTGGCATAATTTTCAAATATCACGAGTAGTGTAAATCCTTAATTGTACGAGCAAAATCATATGATTACTCATTTATTACATGCATGACAAAATTACGACACGTACGCTTCGTACTCACTCACGCCTTTAAAAACATCTTGTTTCATTACTTGACAAGAAACATTTTCACTCTGGGTTTTCTCCGTACTCATTCAAAATATTTACATGGAATTTTTAGTTCATAGTGTACCACAGTCGTTGGAAATGTGAAAACTTTCCATTACAGAATTGGCCGCCATTTTGAATTCTATTGTCAACATCGTTCCCAGGGCCTTGGGAGCAGTAATATTAATAAAATAATTGTACTCCTCTCAACCAATCAGAATGTAGTAATTTTGTCATGCATATAATAAACTCATTAATACTTTTTCCTGCACCACGATTTGATTTATTGTAATGATCACGTTTAGCAGACCTTTTTCTCATTTCAAATGTCTCGTTGCCTCTTACACTTGCAGCATATTTACGTTTTTTAGATAGTTTTATTTCTCTTGCTTTACCAGATTGATTTTGTTGAACTCTTTTATTGTAATCAGATTGCATTGATAGCCTCTTATGTCTCTGCTCTGCAGATTCATTTTTTTCGCACAGATTTCGCATAACTCCTTTGTTTTAATAATCGTTTTTCTCTCTGCTCTGCGCACTCATTTTCTCTAACCGTTCTAGCATAATTGCGTTTTTTAGAAAGTTGTTTTGCCCTGAACTCTTCAGTTTTATTTTGTTTGCTATCACTGCTTTTTAATATTAGTGTACTTTGTGCCGAAACAGGTGCACCAAACATTCCTGTAAAATTTTCGAGATTACATACAACACCCTTCAGTTCAAAAGGTATAACTATGTCTTGAGCACATGAAGGAAGCAGAAAATAGTTTACCAAGTTTTGAAAACCTTCAACTGACGTTACTTACTTACTCTAATAAACCCAATTCTCTCCTGGCATTACCACCTTAATGTACACAGAACTCGCGATCAAGCTTTCGGCAACGGCCTCCGTGGCTCAGTGGTCAGAGCATTGCACTAGAATCGCAAGATCGTGGGTTCAATTCCTGCCGGAAGGCCTGTGTAGTTGCATTTTTCGCAACTGGTCCCGGTTTGGTCTTAAAATGTACACATTCTACACTCGAGTTTTCCTTCACCAAAATCCTTAAAACACAACATCCAGATGAACATGGCATTCCATAGAAATCTCTTGAGTGAGAGTCGAAAATTTTAAATACCTCTGGAAAAGGTCTAAAAAAAAGGTCTTTGATTGGGCCAGGGTACCAGGCTAGTATAATACCGGCATATTGTACCCGGGGCTTCGCTCCCCTCCGTTATCCAACTTTATATATATGGCTGTGGTGGTGGACGCAGTGAACTCTACATATACCTAGAAGGCTGACTTCAGCACTCCAGTCAATCACTGGACGAAAAAGGGAGGCAGAAAATGGCGGACATGGGGAATTTTTGGACGTCAGTTTCAGGCCTTACACGGTCATCTTGGATGTCAAACGTAAACCCTCTTGCACACGACCAGTGTTGTATTCCTTTTGTGTTTGTTTTTTATTACTCGGGCGACCTGTGGTCGGACGAGTCTAGGTTTCGGCTCTGTTATTTTTTTTTTTTATTTTTTTTTTGTGTCGGTAGACGGGAGTTATGACGTCACTGCTCAAATGCTGCTGACTTCTCATGGCGGATTTTTAAGCAGGAGTGACGAGTTTTTTCTTCTCCTGACGCCTTTGGTTGTGTTGTTCGAAGTGAATTTGTGTTTTAATGATAAACACGCTCACAATGCTTACAATAGACTATAGTAGACATGGGTTGGTTCGCGATCTCCATAATCGTACGCTGAAAATGCGTTAGTACTCGTTCAAACTTTGCTTACGCTTCGAATCTGCGATCACTTCGACTGAAATTGGTCGATGAAGTCATGCCTATTCTGTGGTTGTGTCAAGCGCATCGCTGATCAACCATATAAGCAACTTACTTGGAAAACCTACCAACACTTTGGCCAAAGGCAAATACATGCATCAGCGAACGCTTTTAAATCGATCGTTCGATACTTCGATTTGTCATTTAATACTCGCAAATTGAAAATTAAAAGGACGTCTAACCGTACAATCAACAGCTTTCAAGGTCTCAGTGCGGTTCTACATTGCATAACTACATTGCGTCCAAAACTTATATCATTACCAAACGGTTTATTATATGCGCGCTGTTCTGTACACGGGTATGTCAGTAGCCCGAGTGAACGCCTAAGCAGGCGTCTTATTTAGTAAATATTTGTGAGTTTATCCATGAAGATTTGGAAATGTGTTTCAAAACCTATATATTTCTGTTCAGTTGGTACGATTTACATGAATTCTATATCGGAACCATCGTTTGAATCTGCCGAATTCAGCACTATAGGTTTTGTCTACTGAAAGTCGGTTAAGATCGTTTAATTATTCGGCTAAACGGGCTTCTACCTTGTTATAGTTTGTTGCCCCTTTTGTAATTATATCTTTATTAATAGACTCTTAACTGATATATGAACTTAACTGATATATGAAACTTCCATTTACGTAAGCAATTCGATATGTATAGTTGCACTCAGCATGCTGTATTAGTTTTAGCCTGCGTGCGTAAGGAGACTCGACATGTTGAACGCTCAACGCCGTATGGAAATATTAAACAGGCAATCGTGTTTTGTGTATTGCAAATTGCGTTTTCTATCGGAGAATTAGATTGTGTTTTGATTTTGTCTGTGACCAATGTGTTTAGACTTTAATAGAGTAATAGATAGCCATGGTCTTGGGGGGGGGGGGGGAGGAGGGGGGGGGGCACCTGAGCTCCTCGAGCTCAGTAGCCCGAGTGAACGCCTGACCAGGCGTCTTGTTTCATTTACTTTTTGGGGGCTGCGTATGTTGACCGTTGGCACAAAATCAAATCGAATATACCAAGAGCCATAGAAATTCGAAATAAATGTTCTTAACTTGTTTCAGCTTCATTTCTATTTGTTGATGCTTGCGTCTTTCTGACTTCTGGGTCGGAGTTTCAACTATATTTCGATGAGTTCCACTCACTGTCAATTATTTAACAATTATTGACCGAAGTGTAGGTGAATAGTGCTGGGATATTCACTGAGCCACTTCGGCGAGGTGAATATCCACACTATTCACCGACACTGAGGCGAATAATTGTTTTATCATATAGCTCATAAATGAAATTAAACAACAAGTTTAACATTCTTATATTTTCGGTATTTTATACAAGACACGGCCGCTAGCAACTTGGGCACTATAAACGGCACTTGGCGTACTCGATATTTGTCGACAAAACAGTTTTTACAACTTTTGAATATATTAATGGCTAGAAAATTGTAAAGAAACATACCTGTGGACACTCTTCTTCTTAATTTTATTGACTTTTCTCGTCATTCTACAACATCAGCCTCGTTTATCAACAAAATCTCCTGCTTCGGCAAACAAAGCAAAACTGTCCGCCATTTTGTTTTGCCCGCAGGTGAATAGTGCAGGATATCCCGAGCTAGAGGGACCAATCAGATTGCTTGAAAAGCACTATTCACCTGCGAGGTATATGCTAAAACCTCTTTCTACTAAAAATAAAGAAAGGCTGGTAACTTTCATAGACCTTATTCAAAAATGGCCGCCGAATTAAGATTCTTTTATATACATATAAATTAGCCCTTATGAGCTTGTTTTCATGTGGGAAACTCAAAAGAATTTTTACTTTAAAATGAGGTCATAAGGGCTAATTTATATGCACATAAAAGAATTCTAATTCGGGGGCCATTTTTGAATAAGGTCTATAGAGATTAGGGAATCTTTCAGACGACCCTCATTTTAAGCTCCGTAAAATACACAAAAACCTAGATCTCGCCAAAATTGCCATCAGTACAATCGTCAAGAACTTGGCTTTCAGTTCATTGCTCTTTCATCATCTTTGCAGCTGGACAGAAACGTTCGTATACAAACGCGAGATCGTGTTTTTTTTGTGGATTTTACGGAGCTTCAAGTCAGAGCCGTCTGAAATATTCTGTATGAAAGTCATCAGCCTTTCCTTATTTTAAGCATAAAGCGGTTAATTGACCGTGAGTGGGACTCGCCGAAATATATAGTTCAAACTCGACTCGGAAAGTCACAAGCATCAACAAATACACAGCTAAAACAACATAAAAACATTTATTACGAATTTCTATGGGTCGTGGGTCAACATACGCAGCCCCTTCCCCCCAAAGCAAATGAAATCAAAACGCGAAAGTAAACACAAAAGGAACACAACACTGGTCACGTGGCTCGCGTGCAAGGGGTTGTACAGTCGCGAGAAAAAAGACCAGGGCCGCATTAACCAATGAGGACATTGGGCCAGTGCCCAGGGCCCGAAAATTTTGAGGGCCCTAAAATTTTGAAGTGCCCAAAAATCACTGTCTTTTGAGTATTTTATGACGTTTTCTGGTCTTTAGAATTCTGTAAATCCTTCTCCTAAAATGCGGAAAATGGCATTTCAGAGATTCTAGATTTTAAAATTTCCTGGGTGAGCATGCCACCGGACCCCCCTAAAAATGTTGTCCCTCATAATCATGCTGGCCCCGACACAAGGGACCAAAATTTTTGTAGTGCCCAGGGTCCAAAGACACGTTAAGGCGGCCCTGAAAAAGACTAAGACTGACATCGAAGATGACCGCGTAGGGACCTAAAACTGACGTCCAAAAATTCCCCAAGTCCGCCATGTTTTGCCTCACTTTTTTATTGGCAGTCAGCTTGGGTGGATGTTATGTAAGTCAAGAGGATTGACTTGGATTCGCTACATAATGACTTAATATGTCAGCCATGTTTTTCACAACGCACACACAACTCGGACTTCCACAGTAGCCCAATACTACATCTCCTTTTCCTTCACAAATTAACATAAAACAAGACGCGTGCGTCAGGCGCTCACTCGGGCTACATGCTGAATGTGGTGCATGTGATCACACTGGTGAACATATTTACGATCAAGACAGTTCTCAGCCACATCTGAACAATGTTAAACTACAAAGTCAGTCAGTCAGTTTCGGAATCTACCAACCACGTGCAACAACACCTTGATCAAATGGTAAAGCTGTTCAACATTTTGTCCAACTCCAAAAGCGAAAGGAGCAAAGAACTTACAACATGCCTCACGGTCTCGTTCCTTCACACGGCTAACAACTCACCGGAAGTATGAGTAGTAGCGGAAGTAAGAAGTGCAAAAATGCAAAATCGTGACAACCCCGCCCGCCCCCCCCCCCCCCCCAGTAATAAATTGTAAACTTTGAAGTAACATGATACTTGTAAGTTAAAAACATTATTTGCAAAGTCAGTGTCCTACGAGATCGCTAGAGTATTAATAAAGTACCGTTCAACAAATAGCTGCAGTGCTAATATTCCTCTAATGGCATTAACCAGCTGTCTCCTGCTTCCAATCCTGGTAATGTAAAGCTCAAGCATGGTGCGAGCCTTTGTCGATGCATCCTAATCAATTCTGGAGTAACGTATATTTTTAATCTCGTGCAGCTCAAACTGACCCGTCATCCCATTTCGACGCCATCCTCTGGGATATTCGAACAATCTCTGGTGGCTGCAGATCATCTATCAAAATTGAGAGCAAAACAATTCAACCGCATTCAACATTAAAGGTCAACTCAAGGCAAATTATTTTTCCAGCTTGTTATATGCGCCAAAGTATGGAGAATACGAATATGATGATAAAAATTTGAAGCAAATCGTACTTTTTGTTGATTTCTGAGTTCTTTAACGAAGTATTCTCAAAAAAGCCGTGTTGTAATAAAGAGTCTGGCACTAGCAAGTTTGCGACGTAAACATTTGAACCTGGACGATTGAAATCATAAGAAAAGCTGATTTATGATGAATATAACTTGTGCAAGTTTCCAACCGAACATGTATTAAAGTATTTGACGCTTTTCGAGTGTGTTTACGTGGATCGTAGAATCGTTCCTCCGTTTATGTCACACACTTGCTAGTGCCAGACTCTTTATACAACACGACTTTTTATAAAAATACTTCAAAATTCGTCGATTCAACATCCCAAAATCAACGGGAAAAAATTTCAATGGACCTTTTCACCAATAGCGGCGCCATCTTGAATTCGCAATGCATTGTGGTCTATCCAGGATAATAAGCTCAATTAAAAGGGTGATTGCTTATTATAAAATAACACGTATACTACGTGCGCTCTGATTGGTCAATACCCATGTTTTGGATCAGGCCATCCAAACACGGAAATTTTCCCGCCCCGGCAAATTTGAAAAATGTCGGACTCCGACCGCCACACGTGACTCTGCCACATGTTGTTGTTATAACAGCGTGTTACACTTTTGACATTTACTTCCGCTAATTATTACTTGGATTATTCGCGCCCTGTTCTTGGCGCTTATCTCCTTGAATAAATGTTGTTGTTATTCTGTGATCTCGTCTTAGTGACTATTCTTATTTACTGGCGTGGTGGCAGCGTATTCTTTACAAATATATACCGACAAGCTCCGACAAAGTGGAGTAACCCATTTATAACTGCAATGTAAGTCGATAAGAATTCTCCGACCAGACAAGGATAAGACGAGGCAGCTTACACATATAGCTGTCTAGACACACAAGGAATACAACCATCTTCAAGCGCTGTAATGGCTAGCATACGAGCTCCAAAACAATGGGCTTTGACAAAACAAGAAACCATCACCTCATTCGAAGCCTGGCGTCAAAACCTCCAATATACGTTATCGTTTGACCCAAACTTCGTGACATTTCTAGTCGAAGACGCGACCTGGCTGAGAAAGACAACCACAGCTCCACTACGTGGCTTCGAAGACGACGGCGAAGACATACTAGCCGCCAGCCGACGTACTGCCGCACAAAAGGTAACTCAGCTAGAGTTAATGTTGGGCCAAATAGCTAATTATTGTCCCGTAATCTCGCGTAACACAATCGTTAAGACTTCAACATCCATAAAAACAATCTGGCAGTCAATTCGTTCACATTATGGCTTTCAGTCGACTGGCGCTCACTTTCTTGATTTCAACAATATCCGCCTAGAGCCTGGCGAGCGCCCTGAAGACTTATACCAACGACTCGTTAGTTTTATTGACGACAACCTACTCAAAGCTAATGGCAACATCCGACACCACGGCGAAAACATCTCAATAGACGAGGAAATTACACCCTCACTTGAAAACATAATTATAATGACATGGCTTCGCCTAATCCACACAGACTTGCCAGGCTTAGTAAAGCAGCGCTATGGCACCGAACTTAGATCACAGACATTGGCAACTCTAAAACCCGAAATTTCCCAAGCATTGGATTCTCTACTCGACGAAATACACACGTCAAACGAGGCGAAAGTACTGCGAACCGCTTTCAGACGCTCTTCACATAACCGTGATCATCGTATTGCAATTGATCCTCCGAAAACAACCAAAGGCAAAGACAAAGGAAACACTGCGAAGATTTGTCCACTGTGCAAGCAAGCGAACAGACCGCAGTTCCAACACTACTTGAGCAAGTGCCCCTACCTGCCTAGCGAGGATCGAAAATACTTAGCGCGTACACGACAGGTTCTCGGTGAACACGACATTCACGACAACGTAACAGACAAATCCGACTCAGAACCAAAACTGGACAACGTACCATGTCGTCATGGCTACCGAGTTAAGTCTACAACTTACCGTGTTAGCACTAAACAATCTCCCCACCTGAAAGTGTTCTACAAACATCATGCAATACAACTCACCCTCGACACCGGAGCAGAAACAAGTATGATAAAAACATCTGTTGCCAAGCAAGTCGGCGCCACCATCCAAATGACCAAACAAACTGCTCTCCAAGCAGATGGCATTACTCCATTAACCGTTGTTGGAGAAGTCCATCTCAAACTATCACGCAACCATCTAAATCTACAGCTAGACGCCCTAGTTGTGGATGACCTAGATGTCGACGTTTTGGCGGGAACCCCATTTATGGTCATAAATGACATTTCCTTGAGACCTTCTCAACAACAGATAACCATCAAGGGTTCAGACGTCACTTATTATGGCACAACGGTACCTGATCCAACAGAAAACCATGTGAGACGTACCCAAGCACAGGTCCTTCGAGCCCCATCATCACCTACAGTCGTCTGGCCCGGCGACTACATAGAACTTGATATTCCTAACGAAGTCGACCCAGACACCACCCTAGCTATCGAACCACACCCCGACTACTCCAAAACAGCTCGTGATTGGCCTCGCCCACATATTCTAGAAGCAGTGGCTGGAAAGGTTCGTATACTCAACGATACTGAGGAACCTAAGAACATTTCTCGTCATGAACATTTCTGCCAAATTCGTCTAACATGTACTCCAGACACCAGAGAGACACACCATTTACCCAATGGTCATGTTCCATCACCGACCACACAACCGACATCCTGCGAACACTCAGCTACTGTGAAACTGGATCCCGACAACATCTTAACCGACAAAATTCGAACAGAGTTCCGAGATCTACTCCAAACTCACGACGATGTATTTGACCCAACCATCACAGGTTACAACGGCGCCATAGGCCCATTTGAAGCTGTGGTAAATATGGGTCCAGTACAACCTCCACAACGGAAAGGTAGACTCCCACAGTACGCCCACAACAAGTTAGTCGAGTTACAACAAAAATTCGACGACCTTGAGTCTCAGGGGGTATTTCAACGTCCCGAGGATATTGGTATAACTGTCGAGTATCTCAACCCCTCATTTCTTGTCACCAAACCCAATGGTGGTCATCGCCTGGTCACAGCGTTTGCAGACGTTGGACGCTACAGCAAGCCCCAGCCGTCTTTAATGCCCGATGTGGACTCGACACTACGTACTATCGCCAAGTGGAAGTATATCATCGTCACGGACTTGACGAGTGCATTCTATCAAATACCACTTGCTAAAAGCTCCATGAAATACTGTGGTGTTGCAACTCCCTTTCGCGGTGTGAGAACTTATACACGCTGTGCCATGGGAATGCCCGGATCCGAAACTGCCCTCGAAGAGCTGATGTGTAGAGTGTTGGGGGATTGCCTACAAGATGGTATAGCAGCCAAACTCGCCGATGATTTGTACTGTGGAGCCGACTCGCCAGAAGACCTGCACAACTGGAACCGCATCTTACAAGCTCTCCAAAAGTGCAATCTTCACCTTTCTCCTTCGAAAACCATCATCTGCCCTCGCACCACTACCATACTTGGATGGGTATGGACACAGGGACGTCTATCGGCAAGCCCACATCGCATCGCAACCCTCTCCTCGTGCTCACCACCTGACACCGTACGTGGACTACGTTCATTCATTGGAGCCTACAAAGTCCTTGGACGAGTTCTACCGAAATGTTCGCACATCATAGCTCCATTAGAGAACGCCATTGCAGGCCAACAGTCCAAAGAATCCATAAAGTGGACGGACATGTTACGTGAGCATTTCCATTTTGCTCAGACCTCTCTTACAACCCACAAGTCGATCACTCTGCCTCGACCATCTGACCAGCTTTGGATTGTCACTGATGGATCGGTTACCAAACGTGGAATCGGAGCTACTTTGTACATCACCCGTCACAAGACCCTTCATTTTTTTTCTGCAAAGCTAAGAAAACACCAAGTGACATGGCTACCATGCGAAGTTGAAGCTCTAAGTATCGCAGCTGCGGTCAAGCACTTTAGTCCATTCATCATCCAGTCAACCCAACAAGTATGTTTACTAACTGACAGCAAACCGTGCGTTCAAGCTTTTGAGAAACTGTGCCGTGGAGAATTCTCAGCGAGCCCTCGCGTCACATCCTTTTTGTCGACGGTTAGCCGCTACCAAGTCAACGTGCGACACTTAGCTGGTTCCGCCAACGTCCCCTCAGACTTTTCCAGCCGTAACGCCCCTGAATGCAACGAACCAAGATGTCAAATTTGCTGCTTTATCGCCTTAACAGAGGACTCTGTAGTTCGTTCCACATCGGTACAAGACATCCGTGGTCTATCTCGTCTTCCATTCACAACTCGATCAGCCTGGGCCCAAATTCAATCAGAGTGCCCTGACCTTCGCCGAACACACGCACATCTCAAACAAGGTACACGTCCATCGAAAAAGGTTACTAACATCAAAGACGTGAAAAGGTACCTTAACGTTGCCTCCATCGCCAAAGACGGTTTATTGGTCGTTCAACGCAATGATCCTCTTTCACCATCAACTAACTTGATCATCGTGCCCCGCTCTGCTCTTGACGGACTCGTGACAGCTCTCCACATCAAACTTGATCATCCATCCAAGCACCAGCTGCAACTTGTTATGAAACGCAATTTCTATGCCCTCGACATGCCGAAAGTTAGCGACCGCGTCTGTGAAACATGCCATACCTGTGCTGCACTACGCAAGTTTCCAGAACCGTTGATGCACCAAAGTACCGACGACCCACCTGAAGTTGTTGGCGTCTCTTTCGCTGCCGACGTTCTTAAACGATGCAAACAGTCCATCCTAGTCGTTCGCGAGACTACAACCTCTTTTACAACGGCATCCATCATTCCTGATGAAAAGAGCGTCACCCTCCGTGACAACCTTGCAACTTTATGTGTTGGACTGCACCCGCTTGATGGTCCACCCGCTGTCGTCAGAGTTGACCCCGCCCCTGGCTTTATAGCTATGAAAGACGACAACACACTTAAAGAGCTTGGCATATCGATAGAGATTGGTCGTGTTAAAAATGTCAATAAGAACCCAGTAGCTGAAAAAGCTATTGCCGAAGTTGAAGAGGAACTCCTTCGGCAAGCTCCCAACGGCGATCCCGTTACGAATCTCAGCCTCACTGTTGCTATTGCCAGACTTAATTCACGCTTGCGCAGAAACGGTGTTTCAGCACATGAATTATGGACACAGAGGAACCAATACACTCACGATCAACTCCCAATATCCGATAGAGATGTTATTTCCAACCAATACAAACAACGCCAACAGAATCACCCGTACAGCGAAAGATCAAAGAACCCGAAGAGACGTGATTTCACTGCACCGAAAATAAATGTCGGCGATCTCGTGTATTTACATTCTGACCGTGATAAAACACGCACTCGCAGCAGATACTTGGTCGTATCTATCGACAGCCCATGGTGCTTCATCAAAAAGTTTTCTGGAAACCAGCTACGAGCCTCGTCGTACAAAGTAAAAATATGCGAGTGCTATTTGGTTCTTAATCAAGAACCGAAACTCAATCCACCCACCCACACCTATGACACAGATAGTGACGACGATGAGCCATCCATTGACCCACCACCTCAGCCAACTAACATACCACTAGCACTGATACTACCTGCGTGCCCGGACACTCCATCAGTACCTCGAGATATCCAACCTCAAAGAGAAAGCACCTCAACTGTCGTCGCTCCTGACACAAACAACGCTTCAAGACCTCAACGTGATCGACGTTCCCCCGAGTACTTGGAATACGAAACCTGGCTTTGAAACTATATAATTATTCGTTTTGTTAATATTATTAACTTAGTGATTACATTTAACGAGGTAATCTAGGCACCTATTTCAATTAGCGATAGGAAGAAGAAGAAGAAAGAAACCACGCCACACGTGAGTCTGCCACATGTTGTTGTTATAACAGCGTGTTACACCTTTGACATTTACTTCCGCTAATTATTACTTGGATTATTCGCGCCCTGTTCTTGGCGCTTATCTCCTTGAATAAATGTTGTTGTTATTCTGTGATCTCGTCTTAGTGACTATTCTTATTTACTGGCGGACTACGATTTAATTGCAAACATTAATTTAGACCACATGTATCGATGTAATAAAACAACTGAAAATAAGGAAAAGCAAGGCAAACTTAGTCAGAAAGACGTAGACGAGCTTCAGGACAATGCACAAGCGAAGAATACAAAATACAAAACAACTTACGCCGTCAACATTTTCAAAGGTAAGTTAAGCTTATTTTTATTTACATTTAAACTCACATTCAAAAATTACTTTCAATCAAAATTTTGTTTTTATTGTCGTTATTTAATTATGAGAATTTAACATCTTAAGAATGGTTGAAACTACGACAAATTGAACTCGAGTTGCACGAAATGGACAACAAGACTTTTGACAAGACACTTCGTTTGTTTTATACGGAGGTTAAAAACAAGGAAGGTGAAGATTACAGCAAGTCCACTTTGGTTGGAATAAAGCATGGTTTGGAAAGATATCTCAACTGCCCACCGTATAACAGAGGTTTGAATATCTCTACAAACCCCGCGTTTAAGATGTCAAACACCGTCCTCAACGCAAAGATAATATCATTAAAGAAACAAGGAAAAGAAAAAGTGAGACACAAACCTACTTTGGAAACCGAAGACCTGACCAAGCTGAGAAAAAGTGGTGTGTTAAATTTGTCCAACCCTACTGGCTTGCTTACAAATGTGTGGTTTCACACAACACTGTATGGTGTCGCAGAGGGCGAGAAAGTCAAAGGAACCTGACGCAGAAAAGCTTCGTGTTTACTCAGGATGGCAGCGGCGAAGCGTATGTCACTATGACGCACAACGAGTTCTCCAAAAATCATCCAGGGGGAATTAACGACAATGAAAGCTTTGAAAACATGGGTAGGATGTACAAGACCATGGATAACAATGATGGCTGTACAGCCTTGCAACTGTTTCAGTACCCGAAACGTAAATGGGATCGACCGACCGAAAGCATTTGGTACGAAAACCGTCCTCTCGGGATAAACAAGCTCGGCGATATGATGAAGACCATCAGCTCAGCAGCAAGTTTGTCTCAAATTTACACCAATCACTCCGTGAGAGTGACGTCTATTACGTTGTGGTCCAACGCTGGCTTGACCAACAGACATACAGTGTTATGGCGATTTCAGGCCATTGGAACGAGCAGTCGCTTCTGCACTACAATCAACGACCATCCACGTCGCAACTAAAGCGTTCCAGTGAAGTGCTTTCGGAAGCTCTCGGTAGTGATTCCAGCCATTATTAAGCAGTGGCAAAAAGACCTGCTGTCCAAACACTCTCAAAGGAAACCACCTTGGCAACCACGGCGACAAATTCGACAACAACTATCCGTTCCGTCGGTTCCGACTCAGCCAACGTTTCGATGCAAAATCTCCCACAGTTCGGTGGCATGTTTACAAGTTGCTCACTTGCAAGTGTCAACGTCAATTTCAACCTCCAGCGTTAATTTTGAATACTATGTTTACGATCATGCTTAGCTTAAAACAGTTAAACATTTTATATTAACGTTTCGTTCTTTTGATCTTTGTCCTATTTATTCGAAAGTTGAACTTCGCTCACCAAGCGGGTCTTTCGCTAAGCACTCTCGTGATTGGTTGTTTGTTGACTTTGGGAGAATTATTATTTTGATACAGTTGTGCAAATAAAAAGTGCTAAACTAACGCGTCATTGTTATTTTATAAAAGACTTACCTAATGGTTTCCGTGTTTGGATGGCCTGATCCAAACACTTGGGAATGTTGCTCGACTTGAGAAAAGCTAAAAAACATGCACTCGCCTAGCGGCTCGTGTTTTGTTACGCTTTTGTCAAGTCTCGCAACATTCCCGCGTGTTTGGATCAGGCCATCCAAACACGGAAACCATTAGGTATTTCTTTAGTGTTGAGACACAATGCGGTAATTTTTTCTTGATAAACACTTTCATGGCAACAATGTCTAGATATGATCGTTGTCATATTGGTAAAAGCAATAATTCTCGTACGTATAAGGATACATTTGTCATGAATCTATCCTTACACGTCCAATAATTGTTGCTTTTACCAATATGACAATTATTATATTTAGATATTATTGCCACGAAAGTATTTATAAAGAAAAAATTACCGCATTGTGTCTCAACACTACGCAATCGCCATTTTAATGGAGCTTGTTACCCTGTATAGACCATAATGAATTGCGAATTCAAGATGGCGCCGCTATTGGTGAAAAGGTCTATTAAATTTTTCCCATCATATTCGGATTCTACGTGCTTTAATACATAAATAAAGCGGAAAATGTAATTTGCCTTGAGTTGACCGTTAACAGGAGTCGATTTAAAAATTCAAAACATTTCCCCCCTTGGAAAATGTGTGTAGCAGGCAATCTATATCTGCGATACCTATAGTACCTACAGACGCACACATTTTCAGAACGATGGGTCGCCAAATTTACTGTTAGCCTCTTCTAATGAACAAAGACCCAGCACAGTACTGATAACAGCTGCTCAGGATGATTCACGCAATGCTCGCTTGATGTTACCCTAACCAATATATACGAGCCTATATTTCAAAGAATTCAAAACAGTCGAACCCAGTACCCCAGCTGGGTACTGCATATGGTGTATAAAGGCGGATTTCCATTCAGCTTTTTTTGTCGAGCGAGCGACTTTTTGCGATCGCTTTCTTTGTCTCATGCCTTCTCGGGTGAAACGGAGCCGGTCCAGAGCCTATAAGACAAAATAAAGCGATCGCAAATCGTCGATCGCGCGACAAAAAGCACTGAATGGAAATCCGCCTTAAGATTGTTCACTTTGATAATTGATATT